>OY730480.1:31696427-31793196 GCA_963422695.1 Xylophagus ater | reverse complement strand
TAATATCGAACTGCCACCCGCGATGCCACTCGTTGCATCCCTGGAAAAATCAGCCGCCTTCCGTGTTACCTCAATGGCATAGCCGCATCGGTGATAGAGATACACGGCAATCAAACTCGCCTTCTGCTCGGTGTATCCAAGAAGTGGCAAATACACATCGGGACTTTGGCTCCTGGCCATGACGATCCCATACACTATGGTGACTATAGACGACCTCTGCCTATTCCGGTCTGGCCGGCTTCGGGATATCAGCACATGCACACAGCCGCAGCCCACAGAGCACCCGGGGGTATGACCTGAGATTTTAGCGGTGCCACCCGAGGACGGGGCGGAAGCGGCAAGTGGGCAAAGCCTGGTGTGGAGGAAGATCTTCTGCGCCCCACAGATGTAAGCTTTTTCTACACGCTTAAAATTTTCGCCATTCTATTCAAATTTTTTCTTAGCTACTCCATGCAACGCATATTCAATCATGAGGGATCAAAAACCCCTCAAATTTTAAGCGAGCAAGAGAGTGGCAGCAGCTCGCGGAGGGACGAGACGTGGCTGTACAGCCTTAGCAGGAAGTTTATTAGGCTTCTATACAAGTGTCGACAGCACTACCTGTGTATATCGCAGGCGGCCGAGATGTTCGGCGTCGGAAACCGTCTTATTTATGACATTACTAATGTGCTCGAGGGCCTCGGGATGGCGTCCAAGTGGTCGGTAAACACAGTGAAGTGGGTGAAGAGAGGGTGCGACGAGGTCGCGTCTTCAGAAAGCAACGGCGGGCTCCTGGACAGGATGGCAAGGAGGCGCTCAACGGAGGTGATCTAGCTCGACAGGGAAATTGAGGAGTTACAGGCCCAAATAGAGAACCTCTCGCTTGAGTCAAAATATCTGGAAAACGCCCACGTCACCTACGGCAACATCCAGCGCCTGCACGTCTTCAAGAACAAGCATGCGTTCGCTCCGAAGGCACCGAGCGACACTGCGAATTATTATTAAAAATTAATAAAGCGGTAATTATAAATTGAATGCTCTTAATTTGGATTTGGGCTCTTTCACGCTAATATTAACAATTGCCGCCCATTGAGCACTGCCTTGCTGCAGCTCGACCAACAATTCTGAGAATGATAAAGGGGTGCATTATTTAGTAAAAGATCCCCATACAGCAGAAAATTAAATGCGGTGCTGTGCTGAGAGACGCATTGATGCTCCGTAGCGCAAATAGGCATGTACTGCGTCTTTACACACAGCTTTGTGGCATTGTATTGCCATACGGATCCAAACTTCCTGGCCCATCCCATTATAATGCTGCGAGCCCATGGCTCGCTGGATAGAAATGCCGTGATGTCGCTAGTGTGAATTTTGAACATTTGGCAATACTGCTTTTTGGGATTTTCGGCACAAGGGGCCGTATGCATCTTTGCTCAAGGGCGTGCGTCGCTTCAAAATATTGGTTCTAGAAATGTGCCAGCCTTAAATCAGGAAGTTGTATAAATCGTCGGAGGTATGTTGTAATTTATTACCGCTGCCACAACGATAGCCTAAGTCTGGTAAAACTTTACTCGTTAATCGCGCTGGATTGGGGCGTCGGCGACATAAATAGTCAACGGATGCCATTCTTCGCGCCAAGGCATGCTAGTGTTATCGTGCGTGCCATCCATACATCAGGCCCATTGCCTTATGTCTTAGCTGTGCAGCGGCCTGCATCTCCGACATCCGCGAATACTATTTTAACAAGCAGTACTGCCAGGCTTGCCGGCCCGGACCGAACGAGAGAAAACAGAATGAGCGATTGTAGTCATAAAAAGATAGATGGTGTATGTGACTCCGCTGCGTGTCCATTTTAACTAAAACCAGGATGCCTTTCTTACAATGCATCACCTAACTCGGATGGCCCCGGTCCATGTCGCGGATGCTTTGAAAATTCTGCATCACTGGCCATTTTTAATTAGCTTGCACTACAGAGGAGGAAGGGGAATATTTTATTAGTGTTTATGTTTATATGCAGAACGCGCCGCCAAATAGCGCCCATCGACGGTGCTTAGCATCATTCCACCAACGAGGTTAAACTGGCAGAGGGCTTCCCACCTGTCGGTCTGCAGATTGCCAAGGGTGAGAAAGTTGCGTTAGTCGGGAAGTCCTGCGCAGGCAAGACGCTACTGCTAGGCACCATTGCAGGCCCCAACCCCACCGCGGGCAGCACCTTGTTCTGTGGCCTGCCTGCCTCCAACCGCCTGATGTATTTTGCTGCAAAGACGCCGCTCTACACTGTGGGTACAATCATGGCGAACCTGCAGTACGGAAACGGACTGCTGCCGGAAAATGTTATCAGGAAGTGCAAGGCCTTCAACACCCACGATGTCATCATGTCTATTGAGGGCAGAGACGTTTCGTGGGGCATGACGGGTGGCTCAAATCTGAGCGGCGGGCAGAAGCAGTGGATACATGTTGTGCGCAAGCTCCCCAAGGACAGGCCCACTGCCCTCTACGATGACTGTTTTGCCAATCTCGAAAAGAAAACTGCTCTCTATTTTATTAGGACGACGACCCCGCTCGTGCTGTCTGACCTGTCGCTGCTGCCCCACTTTAACAGCGTAATTCTCATCAAGAATGAAGAGGACGGAGCGAGAGCCACCTACGGGCCGTGCGAGCAGATGATTAACTACGTCCTCGACTACCTCAGGTTGGGGTGATGCAAGTCCCCCATATTCGATAAATAACTACTTACCAATCGCTTACCGCTGCAACTTTATGACTTCTTAGGGTTTTGCGATCATAACGGAATTTAATTGCAATATGATTCAACGTGCCATGGGAAATAGTTATGGGTGCGGCATATGAATCTAAGGTACAAGGATGGCAGTGCCAGGTGCACCCCAGAGCACATTTTCGGCTGTGCCGTGGGGGACCCAAGTTATACGACGCGGAGAACAATCGGGAGACAAGCAGCACTCCGTCGAGTCCGGTTGTATGGTGACTTTGGACGAGTGCAGCCTCGTTCTTGGGTATGCCCGCCTAAATATAAGCCCGTAGAAAAATAGCCTGAAGTTCAAACCAGCTCGGCAGTAGTCACTTCTACTTTGTTTGCGATGAGGCGCCCGCGTGGCCACACAACATTATCTCCTCACGGAACAGCGGGGCAGATATCTATGGGAAACATGCATGGGATCTCGCCCGGGGCACTGCAGTAGGCTTTTCTTTTTTAAGTTCGCTGAATTTCTGCCATTTATTCATAGGCGATAATAACTTTTGGATGAAAATGGATTGAGAACAACTCTGTTGTGCTCAGCTAATTGGTTGAGGGTGTTGAGGCATTCTTGGACGATGCAAGATGTTATCTTGACTGCACTCAGAGAAGATGTTATTATGCAGGTTTTTGCAGCCAATATTTAGGTTCTCATTGGCGCATGTCATAATGGCAAGAATTTCAGCCTGAGACACTGAACAATGACTGCCCAAGGCGATAGATATTGCCTTTGCTGCATCCGATTGAGACCCATCCGTGAACCAAATGAGGCCGAATGGTTTTTCGAGACTCTCACCGTTCGCTATTCAGACTGCTCAGGGAAGCATGACAGTCTCGAATCTGCATTTGAAAACGAATGCCAGGGACATACCGTCCGATGGCATCGAGAGTACAGGGCATGATTTGATCAGATTAGCTAGGATCCTGGTATGGCCCGTGATATCTGATCGATCAATAAAGAGTCCAGCATTTCGCAGTCTATTAGACGTTGCCATTGTTGTACTTTGAACCACCAATTGCAGCGGTGGAGTTCCCAAGAGGGCCTCCATGACTGCAGTTGGCTTGGTTCTCATTGCACCCGTAATACTTAAAAGAGCAAGTCTTTGAATGCGGCTTCAAAGATCTCTAGTATTGGATACTAAGGTACGAGGCCACCAAACAATTGATGCGTAGGTCAGCAGAGGTTTAACCACCACATTGTATAACCAGTACAACATTTTAGGTTTTAGTCCCCAGGTGGGTCCAAAGGTTCTGCGACAGGCCCATAGGAGCGCCCACGCTTTCTGTTCTTTGACGTCTACGTGCTTTTTCCAGATCGGCTTTTTATCTAGATATACTCCTAGATATTTCACTGACTCGGAGAGTTGCAGTTTCGTTTCACCTAGACAAGGAGTCTCAAATCCTTGGAGATTCCTATTCCTGGTGAACATAACAAGTTCCAGTTTTGTCAGGATTGACGGAGAGTCCCTTGGAAGGCCCCATTTTTGAACCTTGATATGAGCTTGACGAGTCAACTCAGCTAATGCACGGGGAATTTTCCCCATACAAGCAGAGCTATGTCATCCGCATACGCTTAAGCATAGTAGCCCGATGTATTTAAAATGCTGAGAAGGTCATCTACAACTAGACACCACCGCAGTGGGGATAGTACACCACTCTGAGGGCATCCTCTCATAACTGAGATTGATTCCGTATCTCCTCCCAGAATGGTCGATGCAGTTCGAGTGGACAGCATGGTTGTTATCCATGTAGTGCCAGTCAGACCCGCGCCATGCACTTCGGCTGCCACGCTCATGCCTTCAAAAGTGACATTGTCAAATGCCCCTGCTATGTCAAGAAAAGCACCAAGAGCGTATGATTTAGTGTCTAGAATTTTTTCAATTCTGAAGACTAGTTGATGGAGTGCAGAATCCATGGATTTGCCCTCTTGATACGCGTGTTGGTTCGGGTGGAGAGGGAGGATACTTGGTATCCTCTCCTTCAGGTATCTATCCACCAGCCTTTCCAGTGTCTTAAGCAAGAATGACGTGAGGCTGGTGGGACGGAAACTCTTGGCCTCGGTGGTCAGTACGACCAAGCTTAGGTATGAAGATCACACGTGCCTTCCTCCATGGCGAAGGAATATAGCCATAGGCGAGGCTCGTGCGTAGATTTGACAGAGTGGTTTGATTAGCAAATCAGCTCCTTTCTGAAGAAGTGATGGGAAAATGCCATCAGGCCCTATGTTGTGGAGCAAAAAGGATGACCTGATCCTTCCCAGGACGACTCTCGGAAACTTTTATTTTATATGGAATTTTTGTCTCCGGGGGTCGGAAATCCCGGAAACACGATGCAACTTTAATATAAAATAAAAATTAAAACGCTTACCCTTCTGTGGTTCAGGAAAACAAAACACTTCCCTGTTTTTTTTTTTATTACTTCTTTACAAAAATCTGTCAACCACCGAAATGCTGGTAATTCTTTCGCTTGACTATAAAACACCGGTTTTTCAACCAAAATCGATATTTTATTTTTAAAAGAAAAGAAAATCGCAATTCAAAAAAAATAAATAAATTTATTCAGTATTTTCTTTTTTTTACAATTTCTTCACGATGTTATTAGAATTTTTCTTTTTTCTCACAATTTTTTGGCCAATCTTAACAAATTTAAACGTTTTCACTACAAATACGATAAAATAACAACAATTTGTTATTAGAACTTTTTCTTTTTTTCTCTCAAATTTTGACCAATCTTAACAAATTTAAACGTTTTCACTATAAATACGATAAAAATAAAAACAATTTGTTATTAGAACTTTTTCTTTTTCCTCTCAAATTTTGACCAATCTTAACAATTTTAAAACGTTTTCACTATAAATACGATAAAAATAAAAACAATTTGTTATTAGAACTTTTTCTTTTTCCTCTCAAATTTTGACGAATGTTGACAATTTTAAACGTTCTCACTATAAATACGATAAAAATAACAACAATTTGTTATTAGAACTTTTTCTTTTTCCTCTCAATTTTGACCAATCTTAACAATTTTAAACGTTCTCACTATAAATACGATAAAAATAACAACAATTTGTTATTAGAACTTTTTCTTTTTCCTCTCAAATTTTGACCAATCTTAACAATTTTAAACGTTTTCACTATAAATACGATAAAAATAACAACAATTTGTTATTAGAACTTTTTCTTTTTCCTCTCAATTTTGACCAATCTTAACAATTTTAAACGTTCTCACTATAAATACGATAAAAATAACAACAATTTGTTATTAGAACTTTTTCTTTTTCCTCTCAAATTTTGACCAATCTTAACAATTTTAAACGTTTTCACTATAAATACGATAAAAATAAAAACAATTTGTTATTAGAAGTTTTCTTTTTTCTCACAATTTTTTGGTCAATCTTAACAAAATTAAACGGTTTCAAATTAGTTCCGACCAAAAGACCCTTTTTAGTTTTTACGAGATATCGCGTTTTTAAAACCAAGAAAACAACTGATCGATAATTGATTTCAAATCGATCAAGAAATTTTTTAAAAAAGTATAAAAAATTTGTCAAAGTACTTTAAGTTCATCGTACTTTGACCGATATTAGTTATTTTCGCGTAATTGACAAAAAATAATTATTCTTGGAAGAAAAATAATTATTGAAAAAAAGTGTTCGCGTAATCAAATTGATATCGCATAAGAACAAAAAAGTGAATTCGAATATCTTTATACTAAAATTTGTTAGTATACACTTTTTTTTGTATTTCGACATAGGAAATTTATGTCGAAACGAAATAATAATTTTATTAACATATTTCGAAATTGTTTATATTTCGAAATATGTTTAATAAACTGAAATGATTATTTACGCGTTTTTATTTAAAATTGAGTTTCGAAATGTTGGGTTCGATAACCGCTTTTTTGGTCGGAAACGTTTTGTTGGTACAGGGTGTACCATAACATACCTTCCCGTTACTGAAAAAAAATTTTTTGTCGGCTTTTAAACAAACTTACAAAAATTGTTTGTTCAAAAGTCACAAAAAATGTTTATACTATTACAATGTTGAAAAAAAGGAACGGTATGTTTTACCATTTTTACATTTTGATTTCTTACCATGCTAAATACTGTACTTATATTTAGTAAACAACAAAGTATTTCTATTCGTTTTTAATTCAGATAGGATTATTATCTGTATTTTATTTTGCATGGGTCGGATTACCTATAAGAATTCCTTACTTTCGGAATTGTTTGGTAATATCTCGCATTACTTTTTGAAAAAATTTTTTGTTTAAGGAATACTTTACGTGCATGGATATATAAAAAAAAAATTTGGAAGGAAGTAAAAAAAATGCTTTCTACTATTGAACCTAGTGTCTAACCGAGGCTTTCCATAGATTTTCGTACCCTCTGTTTCTTGTTAAGAGTGTCACAGATTTGTTTTACTTTTCCTATCTGAATTTGCGGGGGCGGTGGTGGTGGTATAGTCATGGCTTTAGGTTGCGTAGTTTGAAGTTCTGTTTCTGATTTTTGAACTGTCGGGGGGGTGTTTAAAGTTTGTCGTGTAGATGGTTCTGTATTTGGTCGCGTACTACTCGGTGGATGAAGGGTATTCAGAGCGATTACCGTTGCCGTGTTTTGTTTTGGCGGTTTGGGTATCCTTTTATTTCGTATATAATAAATGATTAATAGAATCAGAATAAAGATAGATATTCCGGCGACACTACTATTTGTATACGTGATTATTTCATGATTCTTTGTTTTCCGCTCTTTTTCCACATTTAGTAACTCCTGATTGAAATCTTCTAATGATTTACTTGCTTCTTGCAGATCAGTGTTAAAAGAATGGTGAGATTTGAATAGAATTTCATCTGCCGTGGTTTTCTCGGTTACTGGTGTTTGTGCTAAAATGAATTTCGGCAATTGTACATATTCGGGTTGGGGAATCGGTAAATCAGAATCTTTGTTTCCTTCGAAAGGAATTTCCTGGTTTCCTAACAGGTACACACAATTTGTCTCTAGTGTGATAATTCCGCTTCCGTTTAATGTGCGATGGGAGTTTTCTTCAGGACATTCCATCGAAAATATACGTTTTTTGCGAAAGAGAATAACCATGTGTTCTTTCTTACAAGTTTGGTAACAATATCTGGTATATTCTTCAACACGTGATAGATACAGTCTTGAGGTCGTTGTTTGAGTAGCAAATTTGGTAGGCACTTAATGTTGAGTGGGCCCACCTGGCGTGGTTGAGTGATTTTACAAATATACAAAGGGATGAAATGGTTTACCAGTATTTCTTGGCATGTATGCCTAAATTCATTTGTGGTTAATTCGACAGAGTAACTCTTTTTGGTGTTATTTAGGATATATTCAGTTTTTGTTTTCAAAATTGCAAAATTTGATTGCTTTATTGCAGTTGGGAACAAGTATATTTTGTTCAGTGAATATATTTCTTTGGCAGGTAGAGGAAAAGATATGCGTACTAGAATACCGTTTCGCAAATGTTCCGCATCGACCCTTATCATTTGGTTCAGAGTGGGAAAATCCAGGTGTAATGCATTAGTATCATTCGCTATTTCCGTTTGGATTTTTATTAATGCTTCCGCCGAAATTATTGAGGGGTGAAGTTTGCGTTGTTGAAGGGAGGATAGGATTGAAAACTGTTCGTTTAAATGATTATACACTTGTTGTATTAAATGTAGTGTGAATATTAGGATTGCATTTATTTCCGTTCGTATGTGCAGTATTTGAAATTCCTGTTTTAAGTTACAAATTTCTGTTTGTAATTTATTAGTAAAAAGTTCGAATCGTTGTTCTAAAGATTCTTGTTGGAGCGTTGTGTTAGTAATTACTTTGTGTAACTTATCAAAAGAAGATTGTACTATTGTTGTTTGCTTTTGGATAAGATGTATATTTTCGGAATCATGTTCCTCTAAAGTCTTAATTCTATTGTTAATTTCTTCCACGTCGTCCTCGGTTATTTTACCAAATAAATGTTTCATTCCCGTTCCGACGATGTTGAACCATGCTCGTTTTGTTCGCCGGTTGATGTTGAAATAGTTAACCGCTTCTATTTGTATTTTTATTTTATGTGATAGTTTTTGAAATTCTGCATGCCAATATGAACAAGAAGCGTTAGACATTGCTCCAGACATAGTACAGAAGTCTCTAATTTTGGTGTCACAGAGTGTAAGGAAGTTTAGTGTTTCGTCCTCCTGATACAGTCCCATTCTTGTATAAATATTCCACGTTGTTTGGTATATTACGGCATTTCCTACCGGTTCAAATAAAATTCCCGTGTTGTTTAGGGGTTGTATTTGGATTTGGGTGTACGAGTAGTTCACACATATTGACAATAATACTAGCAGCTTCATGTTTGTTTCTCACTCTTTCTTTTTTCTTTCTAATAATAATAAAAAAAAACAAAATTAAAATTTAGACAATATTGGAGTATATTGCAAAAAAAAATTTTCGTGTTTGGCGAGGTGCTACTGTATTTTTCGTGGATACTTTGTTGCACATTGTGGGTGGTACTCGCGTATTGGCGATTCTATAGATTTTATTTTTATGCAGTTTTAGTCTTGTTCTTGCTGCCTTGTAAAGATGAGTTCAAAAAAAATCGCTTTGTCCGACGAGTGGAACGGTGACCGTTGGGTGTCTGAAGGCCCGGTCACAATTGGGTCTTCTCCCAATTGTGACATCACCCTTGATGTGGGCATCCAACCCCATCATTGTGTCTTTGTAATTCGGGGGCACGTAAGTTTATTTTCCCCCTCCCTTTTTTTTTTTCTTACTAAAAATAAATTTTTCTCTCCTTTTTTTTAGTTCATTAAGATGACGTTGGCGGTCGACGCGGCGGTCTCCTTTGGTGGAGCAGAATGTGTTGGACCTGGGGAGTGGTTCCTTCCGTCCGGGGTTGAGGTTGCGTTTATCGCTTCGGACGGGAGCCGGGAATTGAAAGTGCTCATAGGCTACTATTAAATTGTTTTTGTTTCCCTTTTTTTTATTTCAATAAATTGTTCAAAATTTATATCTTTTTGGCGTTATAATTTGTTCTTCTTTTTAGTTGTGGCCTTTATTTTTTGTTGTTTGTTTGTCCATTATTGTCATCTGGAATTCCTTAGGATTTCTACGGGGAGTTTTTCCATATTCCAACAAAGATTAAATTTGGAAAATTATTCTTATGAAGATTTTGCATTCAAAATATTAAAAGTCGTTTTCCCTTCGTCTTTGTAGGACTGTACATAAACTATGTGAGAAAAAAAATTTTGGTGGTTTCATATTTCTTTTCTTTAGTTTCTTGTTTGGTATTTTACTGCAAGTTGTTCCGCAATGATTATATATTAGATATATATATATTAATATATATATATGAATATATTTAAATTACTTTGAGATCTCCTCAGGTTTTATTCGTGGACGTCGGTATGAAACAATGTTCAATGTTTACCATTTGGCAAAGAAAAAATGGGTGAACTTGAACTTGACCTAATTTTGAAATTTCATATGTAAAGAATATGCTTTATCTATGCTTATAGTTGGGTGTGAAACATTATTTTTTTGAATTGTCGTTAACAGAATAAAAGAGAAATATTTTCGTGGGTACTTTACCTTATTTTGGATTTTTGCGTTTAATAAATAGGTGTGGTAAAGTTTTTTTTTTTTAGTTTTTAGACAGGGTGTAGTTAAAATTTTTTTAATCGGTTGTTATGGACTCTTCGCATTTTCTTTCCGATTTGTATGGAAGTATTTAGGTCATCATGAACTTTTCGCACTAGAAAAGGGCCATTCCATACTGCTGATAATTTGTGTTTCATTGCTGCGTTCCTCAATAGTACTGTATCTCCTACGTGAAATTTTACTGTCTTTGAATTTTTGTCATAATACTCTTTCGATTTTTCCTTAGCTTTCATAAGATTTTCCTTCATACTTGTGTGGATTTTCTGTAATTTATATTTGATAGTATTACAATAATCATCAAAATTGTATATGGGATCTGGTTTTTTCGTGAGGTTTGTGGGTAGAGCGCGATGGTAACCATACAAAGCATGAATTGGTGTAAATTTACTTCCGCTATGGGGTGTGTGATTATGCACTAGCGCGGCTTCCGAAAGGTACTGGTCCCATGTGTCAATATTGTCGTCGACCATTGTACGCAAATACTCGATAAGTGGTCCGTGAGTGCGTTCTAGTTATCCATTTGATTGGGGGTGGTAAGCAGTAGTTTGTACCTTTTTGATGTGTAATAATTTGCATATACGTTTAAACAAATCGCTGGTGAAATTCGAACCTTGGTCGGTTATTAGCTTATCCGGTATGACTAAGTATTTTAACACGATATTCCTGTAGAACCAATCGGCCACTGTGGTCGTCTCGGCATTAGGTATAGCAAAACAATCCAGGATTTTTGTCAAATCGTCTTGAAAAGTTAAAATATACTTATTGCCATGTTGTGATGTCGGCAGTGGTCCAACAATATCTAAGTAAATCTTTTCGAAAGGTCGAGTAGCCGTATCCGTAATCTTCATTGGCATTTTCAAACATCTTCCCTTTTTATTGCGTTGGCACTTTATGCACTTATTTATGTACTTGGTTATATCTTGCAACATATTTTTCCAACGGTAGTTTTTTCGGATACGATTAAACGTTTTTTGAATACCGGCATGCCTTCCTAAAGGGGAGTCATGATGTGCTTTTAGCAATGTTTGAATATCACGCGGGTCCGTTCAAATTTCGATTTGATCTTCTGTTTCGGATTCTGATGTTTCGTATGATGCGTTAGATTCTGTGTCTGACGGTTCAATTTCTGTAGGGTCCTTTAAATCTATTCTTATTGTTTCGTCAATCGGGTCGATGTTTGTTGGTGCTATTTCCAGTATATTTGTGGGTTTTTGGGGAAGTTCCACCTCATTCATTTGCTCGTTTTGTTGGGTTTTAGTGTGACTTCTGGTTATAACATTAATTTGGCTTGAGTCGAGTTCTACCGATGCTATATTATTACTTGTAGAATTTGGGGTGATTTTTGAGAGAAATTTTTGTCCTTCTAAAATGGTTAAGTATGCAAATTTTAATTGTTCGGCAGTTTGAACTAAACCCTTCCTTTTTTCGCGCATTTCTAATAATATTTGGGGTATCGTCTTTTTGTTTCCATTTTTTGTAGCAATTAAAGTGAGGCAAATATCGATTAGACAAAATGTGCCTGTTCGTCCGATGCCAGCACTGCAATGTATTAATAAAGGTTCATTTTCGCATTCGTGTGTTTGATAATGTTTAAATTCTTGGTAAAATTTCAAAAATTCTTTTGCAGTAGAGGGTGTTCCTGTATCGGGCCATGTATTAAATTGAAATTGAGTTACGTCGCGATATTTTTTTGTTGAAATTTCTGTAAGTCGGAAGATTCGTTTAGTAAAATGTGTTTGTTCCGTTAGTGTCAAGTATACGATGGTGAAACCGATTTTTGTTAGGGGTATTATATGTTTGTCTCCCGTTTGTTTTGGCCAATACTTCTGACACTTAATTTTATTTTGTTCTATTAATCTCGTTAACATTACTATTGTTTTGCAATTGTTTTGCCAAATCATTAACCAGAAATCGTCTATTGTTTCCAATAGAGGTCCTTGCGTTAAAATGTACGTTGTGTCAAGTTTGCTTATTTTCACTAAGTTTGCGTTTATATAGTCATTTTTTTCGTTAAGTAATTTTATTCGGCAATGATCGTATGGTAATACGTCTTCGTATCTGTTTAGTGGTTTGTTAGAAAGTTTGAGGGCCTCTTTTGTCGTAAATCTGTCTTCTTTGATTATAGTTTTTGAAATTGTTTCAATTTCGCGTAGTAGTGAATTCCATCCGTTTGTATTTTCTAAATTGTTTATTTGTTGTTCTAAATTAATGGTATCTAAATTTTCAAGTTCTTCAATAATTGTTTGTTTCGGGGTCATTTCTTCTAATATAGATCCTGATTCAAGGGGTGGAATGCGACTAAGGGCATCAGCATTCGTGTTATATTTTCCTGCTTTGTACTCGATTTGATAATCGTATTCCGAAAGTTTATGGTGGAAACGCACCAAACGACTTGTCGGATCTTTCACGTTAAAAACTCCTTTCAAAGGTTTATGATCAGTATAAACAGTAAATTTTCTGCCATAAAGATAGCAAGGGAAATTTTTGGTTGCCCATACGACAGCTAGTAATTCCTTTTCAATTGTGGAATAATTTCGTTCTGCTTTATTTAATGAGCGGCTAGCGTATGCAATTGGTTTATCTTTTCCTACTTCGCCTTGAGAAAGAACTGCTCCAATAGCTTCATTACTGGCATCAGTTGTTAAGTTGAAAGCTTGAGCGAAATCGGGGTATATAAGTAATGGGGGTGATATTAGAGTGTTTTTTAAATTTTGGAATGCAGATTCGCAAATTTCGGTCCATTTAAATTTATTATTTTTGCGTAAAAGTTTGTTTAGAGGTTCCGCAACCTTTGAAAAATTAGGTATGAATTTGCGATAATAATTTGCCAAACCCAAAAATGATTGGACTTGACGAATGGTTTTGGGAACTGGGAAATTTTGCACACAAATTATTTTTGAGGGGTCAGGTAGAGCACCTTTGGGCGTGCATTGGTGTCCTAAATAGACAATTTCTTTGCTAAGAAAATTGCATTTTTCAGGTTGTAATTTTAGGTTATGTGTTCTCAATCTTGAAAAAATTGCGTCCAATTTTAGGTTATGATCGAGTAAATTTTTTCCGTATATGACGATATCGTCAATGTACACAAAACATAAAAAACCTTGTAAACCTGACAATACGTGGTTCATAAGACGTTGAAAAGTAGCCGGGGCTCCAGTTAGTCCGAACGGCATCCTTAAAAAGTCATAATGACCGAAAGGTGTGCTAAAAGCAGTTTTAGCTCTATCTTCTTGGTTTACTAACACTTGATGATACCCACTAGCGAGATCTAGTGTAGTGAAATATCTGGAATGACCAAGTTGGTCTAAAATATCTTCAATTCGAGGCAGGGGAAAGGCATCACCGATTATAATTTCGTTCAATTTTCTAAAATCTACTACTACTCTCCATCGCTTTTCTCCGTCGGGGCCATTCTTTTTGGGTACCACTAGTAACGGGGAATTCCATGGACTTTTGCTTGGAGTAATTATTTCATTGTCAAGCATTTCTTTTACCTGTTCTTGGATAATTTCGCGTTGTTTTTCGGGTAGGCGATACATCTTTTGGTTTATGGGTGCATGGTCTTGTTTTACGGGGATTGTGTGTTCGTAAGAAAGTGTGTGAGTCAATTTGTCATTTGGTAAATAAAAAATGTCGTTGTATTCTTTGCATATTTGTAATATAGAGTTTTTCTCTTCAATAGTCGCGTTTTCATCTAATCGTATATTTTTCATAAGTTCTTCTATTCTATCATTGTGTACAGAGTTTTTATTTAGGTTGAATAAATATTGTTCATTCTCTTCAGGCGATGGTTCTTCTGTTTCTTGTTCTAAGTTGTATATTTCGTAATAGTTAAGGGGACGTGTGCTGAAATTAAAAGGGGCGATTTTCGTTCGTTTCATTTTGGTATTGAGTACACAAAGCGTTATATTTCCGTTATCAGGCCCAACTAAACAACTTCCAAGGTATACTCCTTCACTTAGTTCTTTCGACAAGCAGAGTCTATCTTGTTTGAAATCCACTTTTATTTGAATCAGTCTTCGGGAGCGTGGCGGAATATGAATTGCTCTCTGAGTCTCTACTTCATACTCCGTTTCGTCCCGTGCTTGATTCGTTAAAGTTTGTCCGTTCCATGAGCCGCTTACAATTTTAACCTCTGATTCAGGTGTTTCCACCTGTTCGTTGGTGACATCTATATGGACCTTATCCATGGAATCTATGGTCGTACTTTTTAAAAATGGAATTCCGAAGTTATCTTCATCAATTCTAATTTCGGGAAAAGTTAAACGTTTATTTGGGCCTTCAATAATGCAATTACGAGCAAGGAAATCGAACCCTGAAATTCCATCTGCTGGAATTGGAGTAGTTTTTTCCACCACATGAAATTTACATGATTGCGGTATGGGGGGTGGGAAATTTGTAAGACATGTACCTATTGTTTTTCCGGTGCCGAAAACAGTTTGAATATTTGTTTTTTCTTCTCTGTTAATTTCTATATTTTCTTTTATTGACGATTTTTTTTTATACTTATATCTGCTCCCGTGTCTACTAATAATTCGGCCGGATTGTTTATTATAATTGGTAAAGGTACTTTTATTACGCATTTAGCAAGGGTAGGTAATTTTTGGGCGGGCTGACACCTTGTCTCGTTTTCTTGGGGGCTAAGGTGACAGCCCTGTTTTAGTTTTCCGTCTGTTTAATTGATGGGGAATTATTTTCATCCCACAATTATTTTGCTATACAGTTTTCTATAGTGTGTTCAGGTTGTTGGCAGAAAATACATTTGTGCATATTGTCTACAGGGTCGTCGAGTTCCCTATTTTCATTTGGTTCGTTAGATACCATGTTAATTTGTTTTGTTGGGGTCGGTAACGTTTGAGAATTACAATTGTTGTTCGTATGCCCATGTACTCGGCATCGACTACAATATGGTGTATTCATACGCGTACGGCATTCATTATACGTATGCCCAAAACGATTGCAAAATCCGCATGGTGGTCGGGGTTCGATGGGTTTTGGTTGTGGTGATTATTGTAGGAGTCATTGTTTCCCGGTGAGTTGTTGGTATTATTATTATTGTTTCCTTCTTCAAAATTATGTCCTCTGTAATTGTTAATCCCACCGACGAACCTATTGTCGTTGTGACGATTGTTGTTGTTACACGCGTTATTCTGGTAGTTGTTGTTCCTCCTCGCATTGTCGTTGAAATTGAAGTAACTGTTGTTGGGTCTGTTGTTGTTGCTGTTGTTGAAATTGACGTTTCTGTTGTTGTTGTTGTTGAAGTTGTTGTTTCGGGTAGTACCGCTGTTATTGAAATTGTTATTTCTGTTGGTGTTGTTGTTGTTGAAGTTAGTGTTTCGGTTGTTGTTGTTGTTGAAGTTGTTGTTGCTCTTGTTATTGTTGTAGGAGTTGTTGTTTCTGCTGCTATTGTTGTTGAAGTTGTTGTTTCTGTTGTTGTTGTTGTGGTTGAAGTTGTTGTGACTGTTGTTGTTGTAGTTGTTAAAATTGTTGTTTCTGCCATTGTCGTTGTTGTTGAGGTTGGTATTTCTGTTATAATTGTCGTTGTTGAATGCGTTTTGATTTCTGTTGACGTTATTGTTGTAGTCGTGGTTGCTATTGTAATTGTCATTTGAGTTGGTTACGTTTCGTTCCTCTGTTTGGGGGTAGAACATTTGCGACATGGTTGGTGTGATACGATTCAACAGATTTGGAGTATTTAGAGTAAATTGTCTTTCCGCTGATTCAAGAAATTCCGCCTTACTTGTCAGTGCATCGAAATCTTCGTGCTTTTCGTGTAGGAAGAACAATCTGTGATTTGAATTCAGTATTCCTGCTTGGAAAGTGAACATTTCGGTTTCTTCTAGATCTTTTGTAACGGAAACGTAATGATTTGGATGCCTTTGTATGGCCTGATTTACACATTCCTTCAATAATGACTTCATTCGTCCTGCAAATCCTGTGAGAGTTTCGCCAGGTAATTGCTTGGAGTTCTGAAGTTCATGAATTAAAGTGGCGTAAGGTCTTCTGGAAACTAATTTCGAAATTAAAGTGTCTAAAAAGGTTGTTAAATCAGATACCGATATATTATCTAAAAGGGATGCGGCACGTCCACGAAATCGTGTGGGTAGTAAAGAAACAAGTATGGGTTGTTCATCCTTACTAAGTATGTCATGGATTGTTTGACAACACTTAGCAAAAACTTTTACTTCCGACGCTAAATTTGGTCCGAGTTCCTCGTGAAGTAAAGGGATTGAATTAAAGACGAATTGAGACACTTTGTTGTAATCTATGGACATTTTAGTTTCTTTTAATTCACTATGTAAAATTATATCGGCCTTAAAATCTAGTTGTTTTTTTAACAAGTGTTTCCTAGGGCTTATATTCTCTGGTAAATCATTGGTAGTTGGAGATTTTGGTGTTGATCGTGCGAAATGGTGTGGTAAATTTGGAGCGGAAAATATACGTCCGCTTCTGGTGCGCCCAGGTTGGTGATCCAAAAACTGGACTGGTGTTGTCGAAGGAGAACTCGTTTATTTGCTCCTCAAAAGTCAGTTCGTGCACCTCGTTATGTGTTTCCGAAGTCAAATCTGGTTGAATCATTCGTCAATTTGCCACAACAGTCTTATTTTTAGATTCGGGGATTTGAGATTTTTAATGCTTAGCAACTCAGATCCTACCGGCTGCGCCAGATGTTGTGGAGCAAAAACGACGACCTGATCCTTCCCAGGACGACTCTGGGAAACTTTTATTTTATATGGAATTTTTGTCTCCGGGGGTCGGAAATCTCGGAAACACGATGCAACTTTAATATAAAATAAAAATTAAAATGCTTACCCTTCTGTGGTTCAGGAAAACAAAACACTTCCCTGTTTTTTTTTTTATTACTTCTTTACAAAAATCTGTCAACCACCGAAATGCTGGTAATTCTTTCGCTTGACTATAAAACACCGGTTTTTCAACTAAAATCGATATTTTATTTTTAAAAGAAAAGAAAATCGCAATTCAAAAAAAATAAATAAATTTATTCAGTATTTTCTTTTTTTTACAATTTCTTCACGATGTTATTAGAATTTTTCTTTTTTCTCACAATTTTTTGGCCAATCTTAACAAATTTAAACGTTTTCACTACAAATACGATAAAATAACAACAATTTGTTATTAGAACTTTTTCTTTTTTCCTCTCAAATTTTGACCAATCTTAACAAATTTAAACGTTTTCACTATAAATACGATAAAAATAAAAACAATTTGTTATTAGAACTTTTTCTTTTTCCTCTCAAATTTTGACCAATCTTAACAATTTTAAAACGTTTTCATTATAAATACGATAAAAATAAAAACAATTTGTTATTAGAACTTTTTCTTTTTTCTCAAAATTTTTTGGCCAATCTTAACAAAATTAAACGGTTTCAAATTAGTTCCGACCAAAAGACCCTTTTTACTTTTTACGAGATATCGCGTTTTTAAAACCAAGAAAACAACTGATCGATAATTGATTTCAAATCGATCAAGAAATTTTTTAAAAAAGTATAAAAAATTTGTCAAAGTACTTTAAGTTCATCGTACTTTGACCGATATTAGTTATTTTCGCGTAATTGACAAAAAATAATTATTCTTGGAAGAAAAATAATTATTGAAAAAAAGTGTTCGCGTAATCAAATTTTTTTGATATCGCATAAGAACAAAAAAGTGAATTCAAATATCGTTATACTAAAATTTGTTAGTATACACTTTTTTTTGTATTTCGACATAGGAAATTTATGTCGAAACGAAATAATAATTTTATTAACATGTTTCGAAATTGTTTATATTTCGAAATATGTTTAATAAACTGAATTGATTATTTACGCGTTTTTATTAAAAATTGAGTTTCGAAATGTTGGGTTCGATAACCGCTTTTTTGGTCGGAAACGTTTTGTTGGTACAGGGTGTACCATAACACCTACTGATTTATACGGCGCAAAGGTTTTGATTGCCCAGTTAGTTCTTTCGTATGTTACAATCTCTGAAGCCGTTCTCCAGTCGGTTTGTTGGGGACGAGAACTTTCGGCTTGTAGAGACGAGCATGCCGGTAATTCATGAGATTACGCAAAATGGGTGCGGAGCAGCAGCTTCAGGGTGTCCTCATTCCTTGAGGTAAATTCCCCATCCGACTGGCGCAGCACTGGTAATCTAGATCTCGGGTCTTTGGAGAGGCCTTTTTGGAGTCTGAAACCCTGAGGGAGTTACTCACTTTGGCCGCCGTAGCTCTTCCAAGCTTCTCGTTTTTTCCTCCAAACAGCCGATTTGTACTTCCATTGGGCCGCCTTCCAGGCTTCCCACTCTCTGTTCAAACCATGCTGTTTGGCTCTGCTGAAACTTTTTCTCGTTTCTTTTCTGAGGCTCTCCAAGGATATATCCCGCCAGAGCGTTTTCTTTAGGAAGACTCCCCCGTTAGTACGTAAGACGGAATCACTCTCGTAGAAGGAGTAAATGGCTTTCGATGTTAGAGCGACAGTTTGTTCTAGTTCCGGAATATTCCGGGCAGCTTTTGGGACTTCCTGGATTCTTTCTGGCAGCTCTTCGTGAAAGGAGAACCAGTCAGTGGATCTAGAATTCCGGTAGGAGACCGGTTTAAACGGTTCTGAGAGCAGACTGAAGAGGATGTGCCTATGGTCTGATAACGAAGGTTCGGCGGGCACTTTCCATCCTTGAATAGCTTGAGCAATGCCCTGTGAGCATAGCGTTATGTCCAACAATTCTTCACGTGTAGAGGTGATGAAGGTTGGTGCTGTACCCTTGTTTGCAATTTCCAGGGTGGTTGCACCGAGGTATTCAAAAAGTGTTCTACCTCTTTGGTTGATGTCCGTACTGCCCCACTGTGTCTGGTGCACGTTGGAGTCACAGCCAATTATAAGAGGTCGATTATTTGTCTCACAGAAGGACACTAAGTCGACCAGCTCCTCTGAAGGAGGAGGGGTGACTGCGTCGTAAGGCATATATGAAGAGCACACTACTACTCCCTTTTCGCCCAATTCTGCGGAGTAAATTACTTTGATTGCAGTAAGTTCTGCAGAACAAAAGGATTTAAGAAGAACGACATCAATATAATTGGAGATGTAGATGCATGTCCTTGGTCTGTTCGCCGTTGTGCTGTATAATACAGACCCCAACCGGGTGTCGTAACCCGTACGATTCCCTTGTAAACCCAAGGTTCGTTCACGAAGCATATGTTGGCACATCCGATAGCAAGCTGCCTGCCTATTATGTCGGTGGCCGCTTTGCAGTGGTGCGCATATATTTGGGGAAAATTTAGTCCCGAATTTCAATTCGGCCCTATGTTTTCCTCCTCTTTCTCCACTTTCTCTGGCTTGCCTAGAACCGTGCATCTCCGCGGCCAAATGGCCGCTGTAGAAATTGCTGTCTAGCGGCTTATCATCCAGATACACGTGCCTGAGGATCTCATCGAAAGACGTGTTATTGATAAACTCGGAGACGACGTGTCCGCAGGCGATGACCTCCCAGATACGAGAAGGGCGCGTACCGCCTGAGAATCATGGCAGACACCGGCCACATTTCGGTCAAATACATGATGGGCAGCAAGTGAAGACGGCCGCAGAACTGCCAGTGGGCCCGGGTACCAGCCTGCGCGGCTTCGTGGAGCCTCCGGCTCCCCTAACCATATGTATTATTATTAAAAATTAATAAAGCGGTAATTATAAATTGAATGCTCTTAATTTGGATTTGGGCGCTTTCACGCTAATATCAACAATTGCCGCACATTCAGCACTGCCTTGCTGCAGCTCGACCAACAATTCTGAGAATGAAGAATTGCAAGGTATAAGGGGTGCATTATTTAGTAAAATATCCCCATACAGCAGGAAATAAAATGCGGTGCTGTGCTGAGAGACGCATTGATGCTCTGCAGCGCGCCCCCGCTACCCTGATGCAAAATCTTTACTTTTGTTATTCCTGTCGGGCTTGGCCACGCTGCAGCCGTTAATGCAGCGTCCCGCCTCTAATAATAAGCTACAGATGTCCCGCAAATAGGCATGTGCTGCGTCTTTACACACAGCCTTGTGGCATTTTATTGCCATACGGATCCAAACTTCCTGACCCATCCCATTATAATGCTGCGAGCCCATGGCTCGCTGGATAGAAATCCGGTGATCTCGCCAGTGTAAATTTTGAACATTTGGCAATACTGCTTTTTGGGATTTTCGGCACAAGGGGCCGTATGCATCTTTGCCCAAAGGCGTGCATCGCTTCAAAATATTGGTTCTAGAAATGCGCCAGCCTTAAATCAGGAAGTTGTATAAATCATCGAAAGTATGTTGTAATTTATTACTGCTGCCACCACGATAGCCTTAGTCTGGTAAAACTTAACTTGTTCATCGCGCTGAATTGGCACGTCGGCGACATAAATAGTCATGGACGCCATTCTTCGCGCCAAGGCATGCTAGTGTTATCGCGCGTGCCATCCATACATAAGGCCATTGCCTTATGTTTTGGCTGTGCAGCGGCCAGCATCTCCGACATCCGCGAATACTATTTTAACAAGCAGTACTGCCAGGCTTGCCGGCCCGGACCGAACGAGAGAAAACAGAATGAGCGATTGTAGTCATAAAAACATAGATGGTGTATGTGACTCCGCTGCGTGTCCATTTCAACTAAAACCAGGATGCCTTTCTTACAATGCATCACCTAACTCGGATGGTCCCGGTCCATGTCGCGGATGCTTTGAAAATTCTGCATCACTGGCCATTTCTAATTAGCTTGCACTACACAGGAGGAAGGGGAATATTTTATTAGTGTTTGCGTTTATATGCAGAACGCGCCGCCAAATAGCGCCCATCGACGGTGCTTAGCATCATTCCACCAACGAGGTTAAACTGGCAGAGGGCTTCCCACCCGTCGATCTGCAGATTGCCAAGGGTGAAAAGGTTGCGTTAGTCGGGAAGTCCTGCGCAGGCAAGACGCTACTGCTATGCACCATTGAAGGCCCCAACCCCACCGCGGGCAGCACCTTGTTCTGCGGCCTGCCTGCCTCCAACCGCCTGATGTATTTTGCTGCAAAGACGCCACTCTACACTGTGGGTACAATCATGGCGAACATGCAGTACGGAAACGGACTGCTGCCGGAAAATGTTATCAGGAAGTGCAAGGCATTCAACATCCACGATGTCGTCATGTCTATTGAGGGCGGATACGATTCGTGGGGCATGACGGGTGGCTCAAATCTGAGCGGCGGGCAGAAGCAGCGGATACATGTTGTGCGCAAGCTCCCCAAGGACAGGCCCACTGCCCTCTACGATGACTGCTTTGCCAATCTCGAAAAGAAAACTGCTCTCTATTTTATTAGGACGACCACCCCGCTGGTGCTGTCTGACCTGTCGCTGCTGCCCCACTTTAA
The DNA here is from genome assembly GCA_963422695.1 of Xylophagus ater. Classification (NCBI taxonomy): domain Eukaryota; kingdom Metazoa; phylum Arthropoda; class Insecta; order Diptera; family Xylophagidae; genus Xylophagus; species Xylophagus ater. Next base: position 31,771,437 of record OY730480.1, on the reverse strand, counting down.
CAGCGTAATTCTCATCAAGAATGAAGAGGACGGAGCGAGAGCCACCTACGGGCCGTGCGAGCAGATGATTAACTACGTCCTCGACTACCTCAGGGTGGGGTGATGCAAGTCCCCCATATTCAATAAATAACTACTTACCAATCGCTTGCCGCTGCAACTTTATGACTTCTTAGGGTTTTGCGATCATAGCGGAATTTAATTGCTATATGATTCAATGTGCCGTGGGAAATAGTTATGGGTGCGGCATATGAATCCAAGGTACAAGGATGGCAGTGCCAGGTGCACCCCAGAGCACATTTTCGACTGTGCCGTGGGGGGACCCAAGTTATACGACGCGAAGAACAATCGGGAGACTAGCAGCACTCCGTCGAGTCCGGTTGTATGGTGAATTTGGACGAGTGCAGCCTCGTTCTTGGGTGTGCCCGCCTAAATATAAGCCCGTAGAAAAATAGCCTAGAGTTCAAACCAGCTCGGCAGTAGTCACTTCTACTTTGTTTGCGATGAGGCGCCCGCGCGGCCACCCAACATTATCACCTCACGGAACAGCGGGGCAGATATCTAAGGGAAACATGCATGGGATCTCACCCGGGGCACTGCTGTAGGATTTTCTTTTTTAAGTTCGCTGAATTTCTGCTAATTGGTTGAGGGTGTTGAGGCATTCTTAGACGATGCAAGATGTTATCTTGACTGCACTCAGAGATTGTAGCGCAGCTTGGCTGTCCGAGAAGATGTTATTATGCAGGTTTTTGCAGCCAATATTTAGGTTCTCATTGGCGCATGTTATAATGGCAAGAATTTTAGCCTGAGAGACTGAACAATGAGTGCCCAAGGCGATAGATATTGCCATTTCTGCATCCGATTTAGACCCATCCGTGAACCAAATGAGGCCCAATGGTTTTTCGAGACTCTCACCCTCCGCTATCCAGACTTCTCAGGGAAGCATGACAGTCTCGAATCTGCGTTTGAAAACGAATGCCAGGGACATACCGTCCGATGGCATCGAGAGTATGGGGCATGATTTGATCAGATTAGCTAGGATCCTGGTATGGCCCGTGATATCTGATCGATCAATCCAGGGTCCAGAATTTCACAGTCTATAGGACGTTGCCATTGTTGTACTTTGAACCACCAATTGCAGCGGTGGAGTTCCCAAGAGGGCCTCCATGACTGCAGTTGGCTTGGTTCTGATTGCACCCGTAATACTTAAAAGAGCAAGTCTTTGAATACGGCTTCAAAGATCTCTAGTATTGGATACTAAGGTACGAGGCCACCAAACAATTGATGCGTAGGTCAGCAGAGGTTTAACCACCACATTGTACAACCAGTACAACATTTTAGGTTTTAGTCCCCAGGTGGGTCGAAAGGTTCTGCGACAGGCCCATAGGAGCGCCGACGCTTTCTGTTTTTTGACCTCCACGTGCTTTTTCCAGCTCAGCTTTTTATCTAGATATACTCCTAGATATTTCACTGACTCGGAGAGTTGCAGTTTTGTTTCACCTAGACAAGGAGCCTCAAATCCTTGGAGATTCCTATTCCTGGTGAACATAGCGAGTTCCAGTTTCGTCAGGATTGACGGAGAGTCCCTTGGAAGGGCCCATTTTTGAACCTTGATATGAGCTTGATGAGTCAACTCAGCTAATGTACTGGGGAATTTTCCCCATACAAGCAGAGCTATGTTATCCGCATACGCTTAAGCATAGTAGCCCGAAGTATTTAAAATCCTGAGAAGGTCATCTACAACTAGATACCACCGCAGTGGGGATAATACACCACCCTGAGGGCATCCTCTCATAACTGAGATTGATTCTGTATCTCCTCCCAGAATGGTCGATGCAGTTCGAGTGGACAGCATGGTTGTTATCCATGTAGTGACAGTCAGACCCGCGCCGAGCACTTCGGCTGCCACGCTCATGGCATCAAAAGTGACATTGTCAAATGCCCCTGCTATGTCAAGAAAAGCACCAAGAGCGTATGATTTAGTGTCTAGAATTTTTTCAATTCTGAACACTAGTTGATGGAGTGCAGAATCCATGGATTTGCCCTCTTGATAGGCGTGTTGGTTCGGGTGGAGAGGGAGGATACTTGGTATCCTCTCCCTCAGGTATCTATCCACCAGCCTTTCCAGTGTCTTAAGCAAGAATGACGTGAGGCTGGTGGGACGGAAACTCTTGGCCTCGGTGTAGTCAGTACGACCAAGCTTAGGTATGACGATCACACGTGCCTTCCTCCATGGCGAAGGAATATAGCCATAGGCGGGGCTCGTGCGTAGATTTGACAGAGTGGTTTGATTAGCAAATCAGCTCCTTTCTGAAGAAGTGCTGGGAAAATGCCATCAGGCCCTATGTTGTGGAGCAAAAAGGACGACCTGATCCTTCCCAGGACCACTCTCGGAAACTTTTATTTTATATGGAATTTTTGTCTCCGGGGGTCGGAAATCCCGGAAACACGATGCAACTTTAATATAAAATAAAAATTAAAACGCTTACCCTTCTGTGGTTCAGGAAAACAAAAAACTTCCCTGTTTTTTTTTTTATTACTTCTTTACAAAAATCTGTCAACCACCGAAATGCTGGTAATTCTTTCGCTTGACTATAAAACACCGGTTTTTCAACTAAAATCGATATTTTATTTTTAAAAGAAAAGGAAATCGCAATTCAAAAAAAATAAATAAATTTATTCAGTATTTTCTTTTTTTTTACAATTTCTTCACGATGTTATTAGAATTTTTCTTTTTTCTCACAATTTTTTGGCCAATCTTAACAAATTTAAACGTTTTCACTACAAATACGATAAAATAACAACAATTTGTTATTAGAACTTTTTCTTTTTTCCTCTCAAATTTTGACCAATCTTAACAAATTTAAACGTTTTCACTATAAATACGATAAAAATAAAAACAATTTGTTATTAGAACTTTTTCTTTTTCCTCTCAAATTTTGACCAATCTTAACAATTTTAAAACGTCTTCGCTATAAATACGATAAAAATAAAAACAATTTGTTATTAGAACTTTTTCTTTTTCCTCTCAAATTTTGACCAATCTTGACAATTTTAAACGTTCTCACTATAAATACGATAAAAATAACAACAATTTGTTATTAGAACTTTTTCTTTTTCCTCTCAATTTTGACCAATCTTAACAATTTTAAACGTTCTCACTATAAATACGATAAAAATAACAACAATTTGTTATTAGAACTTTTTCTTTTTCCTCTCAAATTTTGACCAATCTTAACAATTTTAAACGTTTTCACTATAAATACGATAAAAATAACAACAATTTGTTATTAGAACTTTTTCTTTTTCCTCTCCATTTTGACCAATCTTAACAATTTTAAACGTTCTCACTATAAATACGATAAAAATAACAACAATTTGTTATTAGAACTTTTTCTTTTTCCTCTCAAATTTTGACCAATCTTAACAATTTTAAACGTTTTCACTATAAATACGATAAAAATAAAAACAATTTGTTATTAGAAGTTTTTCTTTTTTCTCAAAATTTTTTGGTCAATCTTAACAAAATTAAACGGTTTCAAATTAGTTCCGACCAAAAGACCCTTTTTACTTTTTACGAGATATCGCGTTTTTAAAACCAAGAAAACAACTGATCGATAATTCACTTCAAATCGATCAAGAAATTTTTTAAAAAAGTATAAAAAATTTGTCAAAATACTTTAAGTTCATCGTACTTTGACCGATATTAGTTATTTTCGCGTAATTGGCAAAAAATAATTATTCTTGGAAGAAAAATAATTATTGAAAAAAAGTGTTCGCGTAATCAAATTGATATCGCATAAGAACAAAAAAGTGAATTCGAATATCGTTATACTAAAATTTGTTAGTATACACTTTTTTTTGTATTTCGACATAGGAAATTTATGTCGAAACGAAATAATAATTTTATTAACATATTTCGAAATTGTTTATATTTCGAAATATGTTTAATAAATTGAAATGATTATTTACGCGTTTTTATTAAAAATTGAGTTTCGAAATGTTGGGTTCGATAACCGCTTTTTTGGTCGGAAACGTTTTGTTGGTACAGGGTGTACCATAACATACCTTCCCGTTACTGAAAAAAAATTTTTTGTCGGCTTTTAAACAAACTTACAAAAATTGTTTGTTCAAAAATCACAAAAAATTTTTATACTATTACAATGTTGATAAAAAAGGAATGGTATGTTTTACCATTTTTACATTTTGATTTCTTACCATGCTAAATACTGTACTTATATTTAGTAAACAACAAAGTATTTCTATTCATTTTTAATTCAGATAGGATTATTATCTGTATTTTATTTTGCATGGGTCGGATTACCTATAAGAATTCCTTACTTTCGGAATTGTTTGGTAATATCTCGCATTACTTTTTGAAAAAATTTTTTGTTTAAGGAATACTTTACGTGCATGGATATATATGAAAAAAAAAAAATTTGGAAGAGGAAAAAAAAATGCACTCTACTATTGAACCTAGTGTTTAACCGAGGCTTTCCATAGATTTTCGTACCCTCTGTTTCTTGTTAAGAGTGTCACAGATTTGTTTTACTTTTCCTATCTGAATTTGCGGGGGCGGTGGTGGTGGTATAGTCATGGCTTTAGGTTGAGTAGTTTGAAGTTCTGTTTCTGATTTTTGAACTGTCGGGGGGTGTTTAAAGTTTGTCGTGTAGATGGTTCTGTATTTGGTCGCGTACTACTCGGTGGATGAAGAGTATTCAGGGCGATTACCGTTGCCGTGTTTCGTTTTGGCGGTTTGGGTATCCTTTTATTTCGTATATAATAAATGATTAATAGAATCAGAATAAAGATAGATATTCCGGCGACACTACTATTTGTATACGTGATTATTTCATGATTCTTTGTTTTCCGCTCTTTTTCCACATTTAGTAACTCCTGATTGAAATCTTCTAATGATTTACTTGCTTCTTGCAGATCAGTGTTAAAAGAATGGTGAGATTTGAATAGAATTTCATCTGCCGTGATTTTCTCGGTTACTGGTGTTTGTGCTAAAATGAATTTCGGCAATTGTACATATTCGGGTTGGGGAATCGGTAAATCAGAATCTTTGTTTCCTTCGAAAGGAATTTCCTGGGTTCCTAACAGGTACACACAATTTGTCTCTAGTGTGATAATTCCGCTTCCGTTTAATGTGCGATGGGAGTTTTCTTCAGGACATTCCATCGAAAATATACGTGTTTGGCGGAAAGAGAATAACCATGTGTTCTTTCTTACCAGTTGGGTAACAATATCTGGTATATTCTTCAACACGTGATAGATACAGTCTGCTTCTTGAGGTCGTTGTTTGACTAGCAAATTTGGTAGGCACTTAATGTTGAGTGGGCCCACCTGGCGTGGTTGAGTGATTTTACAAATATACAAAGGGATGAAATGGTTTACCAGTATTTCTTGGCATGTATGCCTAAATTCATTTGTGGCTAATTCGACAGAGTAACCCTTTTTGGTGTTATTTAGGATATATTCAGTTTTTGTTTTCAAAATTGCAAAATTTGATTGGTTTATTGCAGTTGGGAACAAGTATATTTTGTTCAGTGAATATATTTCTTTGGCAGGTAGAGGAAAAGATATGCGTACTAGAATACCGTTTCGCTAATGTTCCGCATCGACCCTTATCATTTGGTTCAGAGTGGGAAAATCCAGGTGTAATGCATTAGTATCATTCGCTATTTCCGTTTGGATTTTTATTAATGCTTCCGCCGAAATTATTGAGGGGTGAAGTTTGCGTTGTTGAAGGGAGGATAGGATTGAAAACTGTTCGTTTAAATGATTATACACTTGTTGTATTAAATGTAGTGTGAATATTAGGATTGCATTTATTTCCGTTCGTATGTGCAGTATTTGAAATTCCTGTTTTAAGTTACGAATTTCTGTTTGTAATTTATTAGTAAAAAGTTCGAATCGTTGTTCTAAAGATTCTTGTTGGAGCGTTATGTTAGTAATTACTTTGTGTAACTTATCAAAAGAAGATTGTACTATTGTTGTTTGCTTTTGGATAAGATGTATATTTTCGGAATCATGTTCCTCTAAAGTCTTAATTCTATTGTTAATTTCTTCCGCGTCGTCCTCGGTTATTTTACCAAATAAATGTTTCATTCCCGTTCCGACGATGTTGAACCATGCTCGTTTTGTTCGCCGGTTGATGTTGAAATAGTTAACCGCTTCTATTTGTATTTTTATTTTATGTGATAGTTTTTGAAATTCTGCATGCCAATATGAACAAGAAGCGTTAGACATTGCTCCAGACATAGTACAGAGGTCTCTAATTTTGGTGTCACAGAGTGTAAGGAAGTTTAATGTTTCGTCCTCCTGATACAGTCCCATTCTTGTATAAATATTCCACGTTGTTTGGTATATTACGGCATTTCCTACCGGTTCAAATAAAATTCCCGTGTTGTTTAGGGGTTGTATTTGGATTTGGGTGTACGAGTAGTTCACACATATTGACAATAATACTAGCAGCTTCATGTTTGTTTCTCCCTCTTTCTTTTTTCTTTCTAATAATAATAAAAAAAAACAAAATTAAAATTTAGACAATATTGGAGTATATTGCAAAAAAAAATTTTCGTGTTTGGCGAGGTGCTACTGTATTTTTCGTGGATACTTTGTTGCACATTGTGGGTGGTACTCGCGTATTGGCGATTCTATAGATTTTATTTTTATGCAGTTTTAGTCTTGTTCTTGCTGCCTTGTAAAGATGAGTTCAAAAAAAATCGCTTTGTCCGACGAGTGGAACGGTGACCGTTGGGTGTTTGAAGGCCCGGTCACAATTGGGTCTTCTCCCAATTGTGACATCACCCTTGATGTGGGCATCCAACCCCATCATTGTGTCTTTGTAATTCGGGGGCACGTAAGTTTATTTTCCCCCCCTTTTTTTTTTTCTTACTAAAAATAAATTTTTCTCTCCTTTTTTTTAGTTCATTAAGATGACGTTGGCGGTCGACGCGGCGGTCTCCTTTGGTGGAGCAGAATGTGTTGGACCTGGGGAGTGGTTCCTTCCGTCCGGGGTTGAGGTTGCGTTTATCGCTTCGGACGGGAGCCGGGAATTGAAAGTGCTCATAGGCTACTATTAAATTGTTTTTGTTTCCCTTTTTTTTATTTCAATAAATTGTTCAAAATTTATATCTTTTTGGCGTTATAATTTGTTCTTCTTTTTAGTTGTGGCCTTTATTTTTTGTTGTTTGTTTGTCCATTATTGTCATCTGGAATTCCTTAGGATTTCTACGGGGAGTTTTTCCATATTCCAACAAAGATTAAATTTGGAAAATTATTCTTATGAAGATTTTGCATTCAAAATATTAAAAGTCGTTTTCCCTTCGTCTTTGTAGGACTGTACATAAACTATGTGAGAAAAAAAATTTTGGTGGTTTCATATTTCTTTTCTTTATTTTCTTGTTTGGTATTTTACTGCAAGTTGTTCCGCAATGATTATATATTAGATATATATATATTAATATATATATATGAATATATTTAAATTACTTTGAGATCTCCTCAGGTTTTATTCGTGGACGTCGGTATGAAACAATGTTCAATGTTTACCATTTGGCAAAGAAAAAATGGGTGAACTTGAACTTGACCTAATTTTTAAATTTCATATGTAAAGAATATGCTTTCTCTATGCTTATAGTTGGGTGTGAAACATTTTTTTTTTGAATTGTCGTTAACAGAATAAAAGAGAAATATTTTCGTGGGTACTTTACCTTATTTTGGATTTTTGCGTTTAATAAATAGGTGTAGTAAAGTTTTTTTTTTTTTAGTTTTTAGACAGGGTGTAGTTAAAATTTTTTTAATCGGTTGTTATGGACTCTTCGCATTTTCTTTCCGATTTGTATGGAAGTATTTAGGTCATCATGAACTTTTCGCACTAGAAAAGGGCCATTCCATACTGCTGATAATTTGTGTTTCATTGCTGCGTTCCTCAATAGTACTGTATCTCCTACGTGGAATTTTACTGTCTTTGAATTTTTGTCATAATACTCTTTCGATTTTTCCTTAGCTTTCATGAGATTTTCCTTCATACTTGTGTGGATTTTCTGTAATTTATATTTGATAGTATTACAATAATCATCAAAATTGTATATGGGATCTGGTTTTTTCGTGAGGTTTGTGGGTAGAGCGCGATGGTAACCATACAAAGCATGAATTGGTGTAAATTTACTTCCGCTATGGGGTGTGTGATTATGCATTAGCGCGGCTTCCGAAAGGTACTGGTCCCATGTGTCAATATTGTCGTCGACCATTGTACGCAAATACTCGATAAGTGGTCCGTGAGTGCGTTCTAGTGATCCATTTGATTGGGGGTGGTAAGCAGTAGTTTGTACCTTTTTGATGTGTAATAATTTGCATATACGTTTAAACAAATCGCTGGTGAAATTCGAACCTTGGTCGGTTATTAGCTTATCCGGTATGACTAAGTATTTTAACACGATATTCCCGTAGAACCAATCGGCCACTGTGGTCGTCTCGGCATTAGGTATAGCAAAACAATCCAGGATTTTTGTCAAATCGTCTTGAAAAGTTAAAATATACTTATTGCCATGTTGTGATGTCGGCAGTGGTCCAACAATATCTAAGTAAATCTTTTCGAAAGGTCGAGTAGCCGTATCCGTAATCTTCATTGGCATTTTCAAACCTCTTCCCTTTTTATTGCGTTGGCACTTTATGCACTTATTTATGTTCTTGGTTATATCTTGCAACATATTTTTCCAACGGTAGTTTTTCGGATACGATTAAACGTTTTTTGAATACCGGCATGCCCTCCTAAAGGGGAGTCATGATGTGCTTTTAGCAATGTTTGAATATCACGCGGGTCCGTTAAAATTTCGATTTGATCTTCTGTTTCGGATTCTGATGTTTCGTAAGATGCGTTAGATTCTGTGTCTGACGGTTCAATTTCTGTAGGGTCCTTTAAATCTATTCTTATTGTTTCGTCAATCAGGTCGATGTTTGTTGGTGCTATTTCCAGTATATTTGTGGGTTTTTGGGGAAGTTCCACCTCATTCATTTGCTCGTTTTGTTGGGTTTTAGTGTGACTTCTGGTTACAACATTAATTTGGCTTGAGTTGAGTTCTACCGATGCTATATTATTACTTGTAGAATTTGGGGTGATTTTTGAGAGAAATTTTTGTCCTTCTAAAATGGTTAAGTATGCAAATTTTAATTGTTCGGCAGTTTGAACTAAACCCTTCCTTTTTTCGCGCATTTCTAATAATATTTGGGGTATCGTCTTTTTGTTTCCATTTTTTGTAGCAATTAAAGTGAGGCAAATATCGATTAGACAAAATGTGCCTGTTCGTCCGATGCCAGCACTGCAATGTATTAATAAAGGTTCATTTTCGCATTCGTGTGTTTGATAATGTTTAAATTCTTGGTAAAATTTCAAAAATTCTTTTGCAGTAGAGGGTGTTCCTGTATGGGGCCATGTATTAAATTGAAATTGAGTTACGTCGCGATATTTTTTTGTTGAAATTTCTGTAAGTCGGAAGATTCGTTTAGTAAAATGTGTTTGTTCCGTTAGTGTCAAGTATACGATGGTGAAACCGATTTTTGTTAGGGGTATTATATGTTTGTCTCCCGTTTGTTTTGGCCAATACTTCTGACACTTAATTTTATTTTGTTCTATTAATCTCGTTAACATTACTATTGTTTTGCAATTGTTTTGCCAAATCATTAACCAGAAATCGTCTATTGTTTCCAATAGAGGTCCTTGCGTTAAAATGTACGTTGTGTCAAGTTTGGTTATTTTCACTAAGTTTGCGTTTATATAGTCATTTTTTTCGTTAAGTAATTTTATTCGGCAATGATCGTATGGTAATACGTCTTCGTATCTGTTTAGTGGTTTGTTAGAAAGTTTGAGGGCCTCTTTTGTCGTAAATGCGTCTTCTTTGATTTTAGTTTTTGAAATTGTTTCAATTTCTCGTAGTAGTGAATTCCATCCGTTTGTATTTTCTAAATTGTTTATTTGTTGTTCTAAATTAATGGTATCTAAATTTTCAAGTTCTTCAATAATTGTTTGTTTCGGGGTCTTTTCTTCTAATATAGATCCTGATTCAAGGGGTGGAATGCGACTAAGGGCATCAGCATTCGTGTTATATTTTCCTGCTTTGTACTCGATTTGATAATCGCATTCCGAAAGTTTATGGTGGAAACGCACCAAACGACTTGTCGGATCTTTCACGTTAAAAACTCCTTTCAAAGGTTTATGATCAGTATAAACAGTAAATTTTCTGCCATAAAGATAGCAACGGAAATTTTTGGTTGCCCATACGACAGCTAGTAATTCCTTTTCAATTGTGGAATAATTTCGTTCTGCTTTATTTAATGAGCGGCTAGCGTATGCAATTGGTTTATCTTTTCCTACTTCGCCTTGAGAAAGAACTGCTCCAATAGCTTCATTACTGGCATCAGTTGTTAAGTTGAAAGCTTGAGCGAAATCGGGGTATATAAGTAATGGGGATGATATTAGAGTGTTTTTTAAATTTTGAAATGCAGATTCGCAAATTTCGGTCCATTTAAATTTATTATTTTTGCGTAAAAGTTTGTTTAGAGGTTCCGCAACCTTTGAAAAGTTAGGTATGAATTTGCGATAATAATTTGCCAAACCCAAAAATGATTGGACTTGACGAATGGTTTTGGGAACTGGAAAATTTTGCGCACAAATTATTTTTCAGGGGTCAGGTAGGGCACCTTTGGGCGTGCATTGGTGTCCTAAATAGACAATTTCTTTCCTAAGAAAAGTGCATTTTTCAGGTTGTAATTTTAGGTTATGTGTTCTCAATCTTGAAAAAATTGCGTCCAATTTTAGGTTATGATCGAGTAAATTTTTTCCGTATATGACGATATCGTCAATGTACACAAAACATAAAAAACCTTTTAAACCTGACAATACGTGGTTCATAAGACGTTGAAAAGTAGCCGGGGCTCCAGTTAGTTCGAACGGCATCCTTAAAAAGTCATAATGACCGAAAGGTGTGCTAAAAGCAGTTTTAGCTCTATCTTCTTGGTTTACTAACACTTGATGATACCCACTAGCGAGATCTAGTGTAGTCAAATATCTGGAATGACCAAGTCGGTCTAAAATATCTTCAATTCGAGACAGGGGAAAGGCATCACCGATTGTAATTTCGTTCAATTTTCTAAAATCTACTACTACTCTCCATCGCTTTTCTCCGTCGGGGCCATTCTTTTTGGGTACCATCAGTAACGGGGAATTCCATGGACTTTTGCTTGGAGTAATTATTTCATTGTCAAGCATTTCTTTTACCTGTTCTTGGATAATTTCGCGTTGTTTTTCGGGTAGGCGATACATCTTTTGGTTTATGGGTGCATGGTCTTGTTTTACGGGGATTGTGTGTTCGTAAGAAAGTGTGTGAGTCAATTTGTCATTTGGTAAATAAAAAATGTCGTTGTATTCTTTGCATATTTGTAATATAGAGTTTTTCTCTTCAATAGTCGCGTTTTCATCTAATCGTATATTTTTCATAAGTTCTTCTATTCTATCATTGTGTACAGAGTTTTTATTTAGGTTGAATAAATATTGTACATTCTCTTCAGGCGATGGTTCTTCTGTTTCTTGTTCTAAGTTGTATATTTCGTAATAGTTAAGGGGACGTGTGCTGAAATTAAAAGGGGCGATTTTCGTTCGTTTCATTTTGGTATTGAGTACACAAAGCGTTATTTTTCCGTTATCAGGCCTAACTAAACAACTTCCAAGGTATACTCCTTCACTTAGTTCTTTCGACAAGCAGAGTCTATCTTGTTTTAAATCCACTTTTATTTGAATCAGTCTTCGGGAGCGTGGCGGAATATGAATTGCTTTCTGAGTCTCTACTTCATACTCCGTTTCGTCCCGTGCTTGATTCGTTAAAGTTTGTCCGTTCCATGAGCCGCTTACAATTTTAACCTCTGATTCAGTTGTTTCCACCTGTTCGTTGGTGACATCTATATGGTACTTATCCATGGAATCTATGGTCGTACTTTTTCAAAATGGAATTCCGAAGTTATCTTCATCAATTCTAATTTCGGGAAAAGTTAAACGTTTATTTGGGCCTTCAATATTGCAATTACGAGAAAGGAAATCGAACCCTAAAATTCCATCTCCTGGAATTGGAGTAGTTTTTTCCACCACATGAAATTTACATGATTGCGGTATGGGGGGTGGGAAGTTTGTAAGACATGTACCTATTGTTTTTCCGGTGCCGAAAACAGTTTGAATATTTGTTTTTTCTTCTCTGTTAATTTCTATATTTTCTTTTATTGACGATTTTTTTATTATACTTATATCTGCTCCCGTGTCTATTAATAATTCGGCCGGATTGTTTATTATAATTGGTAAAGGTACTTTTATTACGCATTTAGCAAGGGTAGGTAATTTTTGGGCGGGCTGACACCTTGTCTCGTTTTTTTGGGGGCTAAGGTGACAGCTCTGTTTTAGTTTTCCGTCTGTTTAATTGATGGGGAATTATTTTCATCCCACAATTTTTTTGCTATACAGTTTTCTATAGTGTGTTCAGGTTGTTGGCAGAAAATACATTTGTGCATATTGTCTACAGGGTCGTCGAGTTCCCTATTTTCATTTGGTTCGTTAGATATCATGTTAATTCGTTTTGTTGGGGTCGGTAACGTTTGAGAATTACAATTGTTGTTCGTATGCCCATGTACTCGGCATCGACTACAATATGGTGTATTCATACGCGTACGGCATTCATTATACGTATGCCCAAAACGATTGCAAAATCCGCATGGTGGTCGGGGGTTCGATGGGTTTTGGTTGTGGTGATTATTGTAGGAGTCATTGTTTCCCGGTGAGTTGTTGGTATTATTATTATTGTTTCCTTCTTCAAAATTATGTCCTCTGTAATTGTTAATCCCACCGACGAACCTATTGTCGTTGTGACGATTGTTGTTGTTACACGCGTTATTCTGGTAGTTGTTGTTCCTCCTCGCATTGTCGTTGAAATTGTAGTAACTGTTGTTGGGTCTGTTGTTGTTGCTGTTGTTGAAATTGACGTTTCTGTTGTTGTTGTTGTTGAAGTTGTTGCTTCGGGTAGTACCGCTGTTATTGAAATTGTCATTTCTGTTGGTGTTGTTGTTGTTGAAGTTAGTGTTTCGGTTGTTGTTGTTGTTGAAGTTGTTGTTGCTGTTGTTATTGTTGTAGGAGTTGTTGTTTCTGCTGCTATTGTTGTTGAAGTTGTTGTTTCTGTTGTTGTTGTTGTGGTTGAAGTTGTTGTGACTGTTGTTGTTGTAGTTGTTAAAATTGTTGTTTCTGCCATTGTCGTTGTTGTTGAGGTTGGTATTTCTGTTATAATTGTCGTTGTTGAATGCGTTTTGATTTCTGTTGACGTTGTTGTTGTAGTCGTGGTTGCTATTGTAATTGTCATTTGAGTTGGTTACGTTTCGTTCCTCTGTTTGGGGGTAGAACATTTGCGACATGGTTGGTGTGATACGATTCAACAGATTTGGAGTATTTAGAGTAAATTGTCTTTCCGCTGATTCAAGAAATTCCGCCTTACTTGTCAGTGCATCGAAATCTTCGTGCTTTTCGTGTAGGAAGAACAATCTGTGATTTGAATTCAGTATTCCTGCTTGGAAAGTGAACATTGCGGTTTCTTCTAGATCTTTTGTAACGGAAACGTAATGATTTGGATGCCTTTGTATGGCCTGATTTACACATTCCTTCAATAATGACTTCATTCGTCCTGCAAATCCTGTGAGAGTTTCGCCAGGTAATTGCTTGGAGTTCTGAAGTTCATGAATTAAAGTGGCGTAAGGTCTTCTGGAAACTAATTTCGAAATTAAAGTATCTAAAAAGGTTGTTAAATCAGATACCGATATATTATCTAAAAGAGATGTGGCACGTCCACGAAATCGTGTGGGTAGTAAAGAAACAAGTATGGGTTGTTTATCCTTACTAAGTATGTCATGGATTGTTTGACAACACTTAGCAAAAACTTTTACTTCCGACGCTAAATTTGGTCCGAGTTCCGCGTGAAGTAAAGGGATTAAATTAAAGACGAATTGAGACACTTTGTTGCAATCTATGGACATTTTAGTTTCTTTTAATTCACTATGTAAAATTATATCGGCCTTAAAATCTAGTTGTTTTTTTAACAAGTGTTTCCTAGGGCTTATATTCTCTGATAAATCATTGGTAGTTGGAGATTTTGGTGTTGATCGTGCGAAATGGTGTGGTAAATTTGGAGCGGAAAATATACGTCCGCTTCTGGTGCGCCCAGGTTCGAGCGTTGTTGGTGATCCAAAAAATGGACTGGTGTTGTCGAAGGAGAACTCGTTTATTTGCTCCTCAAAAGTCAGTTCGTGCACCTCGTTATGTGTTTCCGAAGTCAAATCTGGTTGAATCATTCGTCAATTTGCCACAACTGTCTTATTTTTAGATTCGGGGATCTGAGATTTTTAATGCTTAGCAACTCAGATCTTACCGGCTGCGCCAGATGTTGTGGAGCAAAAAGGACGACCTGATCCTTCCCAGGACGACTCTGGGAAACTTTTATTTTATATGGAATTTTTGTCTCCGGGGGTCGGAAATCCCGGAAACACGATGCAACTTTAATATAAAATAAAAATTAAAACGCTTACCCTTCTGTGGTTCAGGAAAACAAAACACTTCGCTGTTTTTTTTTTTATTACTTCTTTACAAAAATCTGTCAACCACCGAAATGCTGGTAATTCTTTCGCTTGACTATAAAACACCGGTTTTTCAACTAAAATCGATATTTTATTTTTAAAAGAAAAGAAAATCGCAATTCAACAAAAATAAATAAATTTATTCAGTATTTTCTTTTTTTTTACAATTTCTTCACGATGTTATAAGAATTTTTCTTTTTCTCACAATTTTTTGGCCAATCTTAACAAATTTAAACGTTTTCACTACAAATACGATAAAATAACAACAATTTGTTATTAGAACTATTTCTTTTTTCCTCTCAAATTTTGACCAATCTTAACAATTTTAAACGGTCTCACTATAAATACGATAAAAATAACAACAATTTGTTATTAGAACTTTTTCTTTTTCTTCTCAATTTTGACCAATCTTAACAATTTTAAACGTTCTCACTATAAATACGATAAAAATAACAACAATTTGTTATTAGAACTTTTTCTTTTTCCTCTCAAATTTTGACCAATCTTAACAATTTTAAACGTTTTCACTATAAATACGATAAAAATAACAACAATTTGTTATTAGAACTTTTTCTTTTTCCTCTCAATTTTGACCAATCTTAACAATTTTAAACGTTCTCACTATAAATACGATAAAAATAAAAACAATTTGTTATTAGAACTTTTTCTTTTTTCTCAAAATTTTTTGGCCAATCTTAACAAAATTAAACGGTTTCAAATTAGTTCCGACCAAAAGACCCTTTTTACTTTTTACGAGATATCGCGTTTTTAAAACCAAGAAAACTACTGATCGATAATTGATTTCAAATCGATCAAGAAATTTTTTAAAAAAGTATAAAAAATTTGTCAAAGTACTTTAAGTTCATCGTACTTTGACCGATATTAGTTATTTTCGCGTAATTGACAAAAAATAATTATTCTTGGAAGAAAAATAATTATTGAAAAAAAGTGTTCGCGTAATCAAATTTTTTTGATATCGCATAAGAACAAAAAAGTGAATTCAAATATCGTTATACTAAAATTTGTTAGTATACACTTTTTTTTGTATTTCGACATAGGAAATTTATGTCGAAACGAAATAATAATTTTATTAACATATTTCGAAATTGTTTATATTTCGAAATATGTTTAATAAATTGAAATGATTATTTACGCGTTTTTATTAAAAATTGAGTTTCGAAATGTTGGGTTCGATAACCGCTTTTTTGGTCGGAAACGTTTTGTTGGTACAGGGTGTACCATAACACCTACTGATTTATACGGCGCAAAGGTTTTGATTGCCCAGTTAGTTCTTTCGTATGTTACAATCTCTGAAGCCGTTCTCCAGTCGGTTTTTTGGGGACGAGAACTTTCGGCTTGTAGAGACGAGCATGCCGGTAATTCACGAGATTACGCAAAATGGGTGCGGAGCAGCAGCTTCAGGGTGTCCTCATTCCTTGAGGTAAATTCCCAATCCGACTGGTGCAGCACTGGTAATCTAGACCTCGGGTCTTTGGAGAGGCCTTTTTGGAGTCTGAAACCCTGAGGGAATTACTCACTTTGGCCGCCGTAGCTCTTCCAAGCTGCTCGTTTTTTCCTCCAAACAGCCGACTTGTACTTCCATTGGGCCGCCTTCCAGGCTTCCCACTCTCTGTTCAAACCATGCTGTTTGGCCCTGTTGAAACTTTTTCTCGTTTCTTTTCTGAGGCTCTCCAAGGATACATCCCGCCAGAGCGTTTTCTTGAGGAAGACTCCCCCGTTAGTGCGTAAGACGGAATCACTCTCGTAGAAGGAGTAAATGGCTTTCGATGTTAGAGCGACGGTTTGTTCTAGTTCCGGAATATTCCGGGCAGCTTTTGGGACTTCCTGGATTCTTTCTGGCAGCTCTTCGTGAAAGGAGAACCAGTCAGTGGATCTAGGATTCCTGTAGGAGACCGGTTTAAACGGTTCTGAGAGCAGACTGAAGAGGATGTGCCTATGGTCTGATAACGAAGGTTCGGCGGGCACTTTCCATCCTTGAATAGCTTGAGCAATGCCCTGTGAGCATAGCGTTATGTCCAACAATTCTTCACGTGTAGAGGTGATGAAGGTTGGTGCTGTACCCTTGTTTGCAATTTCCAGGGTGGTTGCACCGAGGTATTCAAAAGGTGTTCTACCTCTTTGGTTGATGTCCGTACTGCCCCACGGTGTCTGGTGCGCGTTGGAGTCACAGGCAATTATAAGAGGTAGATTATTTGTCTCACAGAAGGACACTAAGTCGACCAGCTCCTCTGAAGGAGGAGGGGTGACTGCGTCGTAAGGCATATATGAAGAGCACACTACTACTTCCTTTTCGCCCAATTCTGCGGAGTAAATTATTTTGACTGCAGTAAGTTCTGCAGAACAAAAGGGTTTAAGAAGAACGACATCAATATAATTGGAGATGTAGATGCATGTCCTTGGTCTGTTCGCCGTTGTGCTGTATAATACAGACCCCAACCGGGTGTCGTAACCCGTACGATTCCCTTGTAAACCCAAGGTTCGTTCACGAAGCATATGTTGGCACATCCGATAGCAAGCTGCCTGCCTATTATGTCAGTGGCCGCTTTGCAGTGGTGCGCATATATTTGGAGAAAATTTAGTCCCGAATTTCAGTTCGGCCCTATGTTTTCCTCCTCTTTCTCCACTTTCTCTGGCGTGCCTAGAACCGTGCATCTCCGCGGCCAAATGGCCGCTGTAGAAATTGCTGTATAGCGGCTTATCGTCCAGATACACGTGCCTGAGGATCTCATCGAAGGACTTGTTATTGATAAACTCGGAGACGACGTGTCCGCAGGCGATGAACTCCCAGATACGAGAAGGGCGCGTACCGCCTGAGAATCATGGCAGACACCGGCCACATTTCGGTTAAATACGTGATGGGCAGCAAGTGAAGATGGCCGCAGAACTGCCAGTGGGCCCGGGTACCAGCCTCCGCGGCTTCGTGGAGCCTCCGGCTCCCCTAACCATATGTATTATTATTAAAAATTAATAAAGCGGTAATTATAAATTGAATGCTCTTAATTTGGATTTGGGCGCTTTCACGCTAATATCAACAATTGCCGCACATTCAGCACTGCCTTGCTGCAGCTCGACCAACAATTCTGAGAATGAAGAATTGCAAGGTATAAGGGGTGCATTATTTAGTAAAATATCCCCATACAGCAGGAAATAAAATGCGGTGCTGTGCTTAGAGACGCATTGATGCTCTGCAGCGCGCCCCCGCTACCCTGATGCAAAATCTTTACTTTTGTTATTCCTGTCGGGCTTGGCCACGCTGCAGCCGTTAATGCAGCGTCCCGCCTCTAATAATAAGCTACAGATGTCCCGCAAATAGGCATGTGCTGCGTCTTTACACACAGCTTTGTGGCATTTTATTGCCATACGGATCCAAACTTCCTGACTTATCCCATTATAATGCTGCGAGCCCATGGCTCGCTGGATAGAAATCCGGTGATCTCGCCAGTGTAAATTTTGAACATTTGGCAATACTGCTTTTTGGGATTTTCGGCACAAGGGGCCGTATGCATCTTTGCCCAAAGGCGTGCATCGCTTCAAAATATTGGTTCTAGAAATGCGCCAGCCTTAAATCAGGAAGTTGTATAAATCATCGGAGGTATGTTGTAATTTATTACTGCTGCCACCACCATAGCCTAAGTCTGGTAAAACTTAACTTGTTCATCGCGCTGAATTGGCACGTCGGCGACATAAATAGTCACGGACGCCATTCTTCGCGCCAAGGCATGCTAGTGTTATCGCG
The DNA here is from genome assembly GCA_963422695.1 of Xylophagus ater. Classification (NCBI taxonomy): domain Eukaryota; kingdom Metazoa; phylum Arthropoda; class Insecta; order Diptera; family Xylophagidae; genus Xylophagus; species Xylophagus ater. The sequence goes on along the minus strand of OY730480.1, from coordinate 31,753,019 downwards.
CGTGCCATCCATACATCAGGCCCATTGCCTTATGTTTTCGCTGTGCAGCGGCCTGCATCTCCGAAATCCGCGAATACTATTTTAACAAGCAGTACTGCCAGGCTTGCCGGCCCGGACCGAACGAGAGAAAACAGAATGAGCGATTGTAGTCATAAAAACATAGATGGTGTATGTGACTCCGCTGCGTGTCCATTTCAACTAAAACCAGGATGCCTTTCTTACAATGCATCACCTAACTCGGATGGTCCCGCTCCATGTCGCGGATGCTTTGAAAATTCTGCATCACTGGCCATTTCTAATTAGCTTGCACTACACAGGAGGAAGGGGAATATTTTATTAGTGTTTACGTTTATATGCAGAACGCGCCGCCAAATAGCGCCCATCGACGGTGCTTAGCATCATTTCACCAACGAGGTTAAACTGGCAGAGGGCTTCCCACCCGTCGATCTGAAGATTGCCAAGGGTGAGAAGGTTGCGTTAGTCGGGAAGTCCTGCGCAGGCAAGACGCTACTGCTATGCACCATTGCAGGCCCCAACCCCACCGCGGGCAGCACCTTGTTCTGCGGCCTGCCTGCCTCCAACCGCGTGATGTATTTTGCTGCAAAAACGCCGCTCTACACTGTGGGTACAATCATGACGAACCTGCAGTACGGAAACGGACTGCTGCCGGAAAATGTTATCAGGAAGTGCAAGGCATTCAACATCCACGATGTCGTCATGTCTATTGAGGGCGGATACGATTCGTGGGGCATGACGGGTGGCTCAAATCTGAGCGGCGGGCAGAAGCAGTGGATACATGTTGTGCGCAAGCTCCCCAAGGACAGGCCCACTGCCCTCTACGATGACTGCTTTGCCAATCTCGAAAAGAAAACTGCTCTCTATTTTATTAGGACGACGACCCCGCTCGTGCTGTCTGACCTGTCGCTGCTGCCCCACTTTAACAGCGTAATTCTCATCAAGAATGAAGAGGACGGAGCGAGAGCCACCTACGGGCCGTGCGAGCAGATGATTAACTACGTCCTCGACTACCTCAGGGTGGGGTGATGCAAGTCCCCCATATTCAATAAATAACTACTTACCAATCGCTTGCCGCTGCAACTTTATGACTTCCTAGGGTTTTGCGATCATAGCGGAATTTAATTGCTACATGATTCAATGTGCCGTGGGAAATAGTTATGGGTGCGGCATATGAATCTAAGGTACAAGGATGGCAGCGCCAGGTGCACCCCAGAGCACATTTTCGACTGTGCCGTGGGGGGACCCAAGTTATACGACGCGAAGAACAATCGGGAGACTAGCAGCACTCCGTCGAGTCCGGTTGTATGGGGAATTTGGACGAGTGCAGCCTCGTTCTTGGGTGTGCCCGCCTAAATATAAGCCCGTAGAAAAATAGCCTAGAGTTCAAGCCAGCTCGGCAGTAGTCACTTCTACTTTGTTTGCGATGAGGCGCCCGCGCGGCCACCCAACATTATCACCTCACGGAACAGCGGGGCAGATATCTAAGGGAAACATGCATGGGATCTCACCCGGGGCACTGCTGTAGGATTTTCTTTTTTAAGTTCGCTGAATTTCTGCTAATTGGTTGAGGGTGTTGAGGCATTCTTAGACGATGCAAGATGTTATCTTGACTGCACTCAGAGATTGTAGCGCAGCTTGGCTGTCCGAGAATATGTTATTATGCAGGTTTTTGCAGCCAATATTTAGGTTCTCATTGGCGCATGTTATAATGGCAAGAATTTTAGCCTGAGAGACTGAACAATGAGTGCCCAAGGCGATAGATATTGCCATTTCTGCATCCGATTTAGACCCATCCGTGAACCAAATGAGGCCCAATGGTTTTTCGAGACTCTCACCCTCCGCTATCCAGACTTCTCAGGGAAGCATGACAGTCTCAAATCTGCGTTTGAAAACGAATGCCAGGGACATACCGTCCGATGGCATCGAGAGTATGGGGCATGATTTGATCAGATTAGCTAGGATCCTGGTATGGCCCGTGATATCTGATCGATCAATCCAGGGTCCAGAATTTCACAGTCTATAGGACGTTGCCATTGTTGTACTTTGAACCACCAATTGCAGCGGTGGAGTTCCCAAGAGGGCCTCCATGACTGCAGTTGGCTTGGTTCTGATTGCACCCGTAATACTTAAAAGAGCAAGTCTTTGAATACGGCTTCAAAGATTTCTAGTATTGGATACTAAGGTACGAGGCCACCAAACAATTGATGCGTAGGTCAGCAGAGGTTTAACCACCACATTGTACAACCAGTACAACATTTTAGGTTTTAGTCCCCAGGTGGGTCCAAAGGTTCTGCGACAGGCCCATAGGAGCGCCGACGCTTTCTGTTTTTTGACGTCTACGTGCTTTTTCCATGTCAGCTTTTTATCTAGATATACTTCTAGATATTTCACTGACTCGGAGAGTTGCAGTTTCTTTTCACCTAGACAAGGAGCCTCAAATCCTTGGAGATTCCCATTCTTGGTGAACATAGCGAGTTCCAGTCTTGTCAGGATTGACGGAGAGTCCCTTGGAAGGGCCCATTTTTGAACCTTGATATGAGGTTGATGAGTCAACTCAGCTAATGTACTGGGGAATTTTCCCCATACAAGCAGAGCTATGTTATCCGCATACGCTTAAGCATAGTAGCCCGAGGTATTTAAAATCCTGAGAAGGTCATCTACAACTAGACACCACCGCAGTGGGGATAATACACCACCCTGAGGGCATCCTCTCATAACTGAGATTGATTCTGTATCTCCTCCCAGAATGGTCGATGCAGTTCGAGTGGACAGCATGGTTGTTATCCATGTAGTGACAGTCAGACCCGCGCCGAGCACTTCGGCTGCCACGCTCATGGCATCAAAAGTGACATTGTCAAATGCCCCTGCTATGTCAAGAAAAGGACCAAGATTTATATACTGATTTATAGGGCGCAAAGGTTTTGATTGCCCAATTAGTTCTTTCGTATGTTACAATCTCTGAAGCCGTTCTCCAGTCGGTTTTTTGGGGACGAGAACTTTCGGCTTGTAGAGACGAGCATGCCGGTAATTCACGAGGTTACGCAAAATGGGTGCGGAGCAGCAGCTTCAGGGTGTCCTCATTCCTTGAGGTAAATTCCCAATCCGACTGGCGCAGCACTGGTAATCTAGATCTCGGGTCTTTGGAGAGGCCTTTTTGGAGTCTGAAACCCTGAGGGAATTACTCACTTTGGCCGCCGTAGCTCTTCCAAACTTCTCAGTTTTTTCCTCCAAACAGCCGATTTGTACTTCCATTGGGCCGCCTTCCAGGCTTCCCACTCTCTGTTCAAACCATGCTGTTTGGCTCTGTTGAAACTTTTTCTCGTTTCTTTTCTGAGGCTCTCCAAGGATATATCCCGCCAGAGCGTTTTCTTGAGGAAGACTCCCCCGTTAGTGCGTAAGACGGAATCACTCTCGTAGAAGGAGTAAATGGCTTTCGATGTTAGAGCGACGGTTTGTTCTAGTTCCGGAATATTCCGGGCAGCTTTTGGGACTTCCTGGATTCTTTCTGGCAGCTCTTCGTGAAAGGAGAACCAGTCAGTGGATCTAGGATTCCTGTAGGAGACCGGTTTAAACGGTTCTGAGAGCAGACTGAAGAGGATGTGCCTATGGTCTGATAACGAAGGTTCGGCGGGCACTTTCCATCCTTGAATAGCTTGAGCAATACTCTGTGAGCATAGCGTTATGTCCAACGATTCTTCACGTGTAGAGGTGATGAAGGTTGGTGCTGTACCCTTGTTTGCAATTTCCAGGGTGGTTGCACCGAGGTATTCAAAAAGTGTTCTACCTCTTTGGTTGATGTCCGTACTGCCCCACTGTGTCTGGTGCGCGTTGGAGTCACAGCCAATTATAAGAGGTAGATTATTTGGCTCACAGAAGGACACTAAGTCGACCAGCTCCTCTGAAGGGGGAGGGGTGACTGCGTCGTAAGGCATATATGAAGAGCACACTACTACTTCCTTTTCGCCCAATTCTGCGGAGTAAATTATTTTGACTGCAGTAAGTTCTGCAGAACAAACGGATTTAAGAAGGACGGCATCAATATAATTGGAGATGTAGATGCATGTCCTTGGTCTGTTCGCAGTTGTGCTGTATAATACAGACCCCAACCGGATGTCGTAACCCGTACGATTCCCTTGTAAACCCAAGCTTCGTTCACGAGGTATATGTTGGCACATCCGATAGCAAGCTGGCTGCCTATTATGTGGGTGGCCGCTTTGCAGTGGTGCGCGTATATTTGGAGAAAATTTAGTCCCGAATTTGGCATCAGTTCGGTGCTATATTTTCCTCCTCTTTCTCCACTTTCTCTGGCTTGCCTAGAAGCGTGCATCTCCGCGGCCAAATGGCCGCTGTAGAAATTGCTGTATAGCGGCTTATCATGCAGATACACGTGCCTGAGGATCTCATCGAAGGCCCTGTTATTGATAAACTCGGAGACGACGTGTCCGCGGGCGATGACCTCCTTGAACACGTGGATCAGCACCTGACGATCCTTCGTGAAGACAAGCCCGAGGATCTTTCCGAAGGCCCGAGAAGGCCCGAGATATACGCGACTTTAATGAATGTTGCGATCTCGACAGCGTCGGTCTTCAGGACGTACTCGCAGGCAATGCATCCGAGTGCCTTTCCCCTCACGTAGAAGTTGACATCGCCCTGGTGCGCCAAGAGCTCCTTGATGGACTCCACGTTATTCTTCTCCTTGAACATCGCAATGAGATTCTCTATGGTGTCCAGGAAGCAGCAGCGCAGCGCATAGTTCTCGCTCTCAAAGAGAAACAAGAACGTATTATAATACAGAAGATGACGCGCGGGCACCTTCGGGAATATCTGACTGACATTTCGCAAAACATGCCGATCGTCTAGCTTCACCGAAGACCTGATGAAATCATCCGTGTAGACGCTGTATGTTCCGAGGATCTCCACGACAAGCTCGCTGCAGTCTGCCTTGTGCAGCAACGCAATGATACTCGTGGTTGTGAAACTGGCCCGCCCAAGCGTCTCCAAGTTGCAGAGGTGCAGGCCCTCGTCCTTCTTGTTCCTGAGATTCTCAAGAAGGAGGAAGAAAATGGATGCCGCGTCCTCCAGCCTCCTCACAGCGCCGAGCGGTTCAGGCACAACACCTGCAAGCCTTCGGGAAATGTCTGGCACATCGTTCGCACGGACAAACAGACCGAGCATGTGCGGTGCTCATCCCGCAGTCATCTCTTGGATCATCTCGCTGTATTCCGCCTCGCCTTCGGACAGCATAGTGGGCTTCGTCCCGCGGTCGGCTCCTATGCCAGCACCTCTCATGGGGGCAGTGCTTCGTATTTTTTAAGTACGCGCAGCGAAAAACACAAGCGCATGCGGCTTCTTAAGTGCAGGATGGGAATCAGTGCATGGCATGTCCGGGCCCGAACCGCACTTGGCATATATCTGGGCCCCTGGGCCTGTGAGAAACTCAACTAGCACACGCACTGAGCTTGATACGGCGATAAATGCTGTACCCATATGCTGAGGAAAGTGATGTTTTACTGATGCTAAAGCCATTGGAATCCGAATGGTGCCACGAAGCTGCAGCATCGTATGTATGGGCGGCTTGCCCAGGGCGCCTGCCAACATAGACGGACTCCGATCGGAGGAAGGGTATATCTGGCGCATTGCTGATAATCCGCCGCTTCTACTGTGGCCGTCCATGCTGAGTGCCGGGACAGGACCGCAAGGCATGGAAAGGCTGCATGCATGTAGACACTCAACAGCCAGCCGCTAATATATGAAATTTTTATTTATTAAAGTCAGTTGTACTCGTCATCGGTCTCCCTCTCGGTATTTTCTCGGTACATCCGTAGTGTCTGGTTGCTGGTGGTAGCATCCTGCGGCTTCTTGTCCTCGCGCTCCCTTATATACCTGGAGAAGCGGAGGCTGATGCCGCGGTCCTCCCACTTGCCTGCACAGTATATCGGGCTCGGACTGAGGGGGAGAACCCATCGCGATGTATGTACTCCGAATTATCCGCGGCCACTGTAGCACCGAGTCTCTCGTAGAAGAGGCGCAGCAGCTTGTCTGAGAACCCGGTGCCTATTTTGCAGCATGCCCCAGCAGGAACCCGCCATAGGAACCGGTCATCTTTCTGTTGCCGTAGAATGTGCCCATCACGACCAGGTCCATGCAGTCGCCGAGCGAGTCCAAACAGTCCTTTTTGACTTTAATCAATGAGTTGGACCGCACAGACGGCTGGTATAGCGACTCGAGCGACTTGAGCAGCACACCTGAAAGGCCTCCTTAAAGTGGGAGTCGAGGTCTACCACGCTCTTGCACTCGTGGGAGCTGGTGAACCTCAATATATCGTCGACCTCTTCTAAGCTCTCGCGCGGGAGCTTGATCCGCTCGCGCAGCGGCCGATCCAATAGCTCCTCCACGTCGTAATAGAGCATGTCGAAGGCGAGCATGCACCCCGCCACGTGTATTAAATCTGCATTCTTGCAATCTCTTGTGCTCAGCAGCTGGAACGGCTGTTTCTCGCCGTTCTCATAGGCGACAAGCTCGCCGTCGACGATAAACGGCTTGCAGGCGGGCCGGAGTTTTGCGAGCTACGCATGCTTCACGCTTATGTCCTCCGAGTTCCCGCTAAAAATCTTCATCTGGCTGCCGTCGTAGTGCAGATGCACCCGCTCCCCGTCATACTTAAACTCGGCAACGAAGCCGGCATCCTCCACCTTTGGTAATGCGTGCTAACTTTCGTTTGGGCGGGAGTTCTCTGTAGTACGAAGCAAACTGGGGCGCGGGCTCCTACATTTGTGCATCTGCCTGCGGTGGAAGCTGCGAGGCATTGTCCGCCTTCACGACGGCCATCCGCGGTGGGCATTTAAATATGCACTAGCGTCAGTAAATTTATTCAGGGATGAAGGGGCATCCTATCGCCGCTAGCCGACCTTGCGCTTGGAGAGTAGTTTTGTGCATACTCATCCAACCCAGCTGCGTTCTGCCGGTGCGCCTGTGTTCATACCGTCCAATGCCCTGTACGGGCACGCTGCCACGTGCTGATGGCCGCCTGGCGAAGGGCACTGGATGTTTATTTGCCGCTGAGATACAACTCGAACGCCATGTCTTCGACAGCATAAGCGCATTAATTCACCCGCGCGCAAAAGAAACTCAGACCGCCCCGCAACTTGCGCCTGTAACATCTTTGCTGTCATCTGGCAAACTACCGGAGTATCCGGATCAAATTTTGATTTGGTGTCCATCACAAAATGATGTTCCTAGGGCCGGGCGGTGATTTCCAAGGTAGCGGTACGCGCCAGACCATATACTGGGCAGGCGAGCGTGCCGTTAGAAACTTCCTGAAAAAATGTTGGCCCCAATAAAAACATGGTGGACAAGTGCTACAGGGCAACCATTATTAATATTCCGGAGGACCAGTCCAAGTTCCGCGACTCCGAAATAGCGCTGTTCTTCAACGTTGAATTCGAAAAGCAGGGAGTCCTGGCGTTACACCTCTCGCCCGCGCATACCGCGCATCTCGTCCGCCCCGCTAGCCGCTGCAGCACGCGCGCCCATGCGCCACGTCTGATGATTGCCTCCCTGAGAGAAGTGGGCAATTTCCGCACCGTCCTTGGACGTGGGAGCCATCTCTCAGGCTCCCTCTCCGGAATAGGGCCCCGACCCCCGAACCCGTCGTCGCCTCAGCGACTGCAGACTAGCTGATTGGCCAGCGCCCGCGGTGATACCAAACCGTTCGCCGCTCCCTTCTTCGCGGGCATGCATAGCTTAGTCTCGGAGACGAGCGTCTGCGTCAGCCAGAATCAACCTGGTTTGCGATCGTCGCGACTGTGCGCAGGCTAGCGTCCGGCCGCCTGTAGGCGCCGTGCCTGCGTTGTGGTCTAGCGGGCGTGCCGCCTCAGCCAAACTCCCCAGCAGGCCAGCAGCGCGGCCGCCGCGCCAGTGGTCTCGCAAAACCCTCACCTCGCTGCGGCGCATGCACCGCCGCACTGGACTCGCTAGACTCAAGCTCAACAGGGCTTCTTTCCCCGCTGCGTGCGCCCAGCGCGTTCCCTTGGCTGTAGGTTCGCAAGGCCGCCGGCAGGGACAGTGGGAATCTCGTTGCTCCATTTATGAGCGTCACTAATTAGATGACGAGGCATTTGGCTAGGAACCAAATCCCCTATAATACATTTATTGTATAGATTGAAATTATAGTACTTTTAAATTAAAAACAAAAAATAACAAATTACAACAAAGTATTAAAAATTACATAAGATAAAATTTCTTATAGGAGATTGTCTTTCCACTGGGATAGTAAGCGAGTGGTACCTTCTTTTTCTTTTATTCTTTAAAAATGATTACTATTGACCCCTCCAGACAAGTTTCATGAATTCGCAGTAGGTGGACCAGCCGCCTCTTAAAGTTGTTGTAATTAAGTCACCCACGTTAATTTTGGAGAAATTTTTATAATAGATTTATTAAAATTACACCACCCACCGCGAGCTTCGATTATTAAAGGTAATATAAAAATCTCCTTTTCCGGAAATATTTCAGTGAGCTTCTTGATGAAGGCAGGAGTACTATATGTAGTTGTTTTATGGTCGTAATGATGAGAGAGTGGACTTTGTCCCTCCCAATGAATTCCCACGTCGGACACAATGATCTTATTGTCTTTCGCAAGAAGAAGATCCGGTTTTTTTAATAATTTGTCGTCACCTTTTATGTTGGGCTTGAGACATACTTTCCAACCTTTGGATATACATAAATGGGCAACCCCTTTGACAACAAAGTTGGGTCTGTTAATTCTGTGCCAGTGAGTGATAGGGCATTGTTGTAGGATGTGAGATAAAGATGCAGGTTTCCCACAGTTGGTTCTACAATGTTTAATACTCACTGGGTTAGAAGGAATGCTCATACAGGGGAGAAAATTAAGGTGAATCGCTCTAATAAATTCTTCATTCGACCAACAATTGGGTGGATTTATTAAATAGTTATTACATGCTGAGTTAAATTTAACTTGTTCCAAACCGTTCCCCGAGAAAGATTTTTCTAGTTGATTAGAGAAATCTTGTAGAATTAGATTTTTATTATTCAGAATAGGGGAAATCATTTTTCAAATTCTGTTTACCCATTCCCTTGATAGATTATTTAGTTCAAGTAATAAGGGAGATAAATTCTTAAGTCGATCAGTTCTTGAGGTTAAAATAATCGGAATCATTTTGGAAAAGTTAAAAATCCCAAGTCCTCCCAATTTCAACGGGGTGTAAAAAATTGCGTTGTGGCAATGGACAGGTAAATGTAAAATTTGCTTGATTGTAGAATGAATTTTTTTGTTCACTTCTTTTAAGAATTTTGATGTAATGTTTGGCCTTTGTAGGCTGTGGGAATCAGGTGAAATTTTAAAATGACAAATTTTTGAAAAGGTTTTAAAGCGGCTCTTCTAATAGTTTGTAGTTGATTTTTTAGAGATTCAATATTATTGCTAATCATGCCGTGAGAGTCAAATTTGTGTCCCAGATATTTGAATTCGTTCGAGATAGTAACAACTGGTAAAAATTCATTGTCAATTTTGAGATAAGGGTGTTGACATGATGAATATTTCTTTTTTTTATGCAACAGATTTCAACATAAGAGAAGTGCACTTAGAGGTGTTAAAATTCAGTCCTCTTTTTAAAAAGAATTGATTGCATTCGTTTATCATCAATTCTGCATCATCATGTGTCTTGGGAAATAATATGAAATCGTCTGCGTAGGCTAAACAGCATAATTTAGAATCGCCAATTTTGATCCCGCATCTCTTGTTCAGCGATGTAATTAAATCCGCCAAAACAGAATTAAATAAGAAGAGAGAGGTTGGGTCTCCTTGCTTAACCCCTCTGTTAATTTTGAAGGTCTCTACAAGTTTATGATTCAAATAAAGACTGGTGTTGATGTCGGTATAATTTTCTTTGATATAATTGATGTAAATTTGGTCAATATTTAGGTTATTTAGGCTTCTTATAATGCTTTGATGTTATATCTTATCGAAGCCTCTCTGTTTGTTGTGAAAACAAATAAAAATAAAATAAAATGAAATGCAAGAATTTCGTAAAAATAATTCAATCTTTATTCACAAAAAGAGAAAAGAAACACTATTTATATAAAAAATTTGAATCGCTGAATTCAAAAAATTCTTCAATGTTAAAAAAAAACGATCAAAATTTAAAATTGAAAAGAAAAAAAAATTGAAATCTATATAAATAAAATCGTAAATGTTCGTTTGTTCCTAAACGGTAATCTCCGAAACTTATGAATCAATTGACTTGAAATTTTTACAGAATGTCCTATGTGATTATAGCCATGTTTATATGTACTTTTTATTTACCTATGTTTCACCTGAGTCAAGTAATAATTGATTTAAACAAATGAATCACTAATACAAAGCCACAAGCATCTAATAATTTGTTGACTTGCAACTTGAAAACGTGATTACTGTTACTCACACACGCACACATCAGATATATATATTATGAAAATAAAGATGAGCGTAGTGGCGGCGTTAAAAATATTAATTCGGAGCGGCAACACTCTAAATGGGCTTAATGCTTATGTATTCTGGAAAATCAGAATTGTGAAAAATGTTTGCGTTATTTATTCCAAAAAACAAATTTCTCTTAAGCGTACAAAATTAAATTATTCGTTTTAGATCCTGTTTATTGAAATGTAACGAGCAAATTATATCTCTACTAAATGGCGTAAAATTTTGTAAGCCCATAACCGAAAGCCATTTCATTTCTCATTTTTTGGAAATCTTAAAGCCAAAAAAAAGGTATTTATAATTGACAAGGCTGAATTTTCAAAATCTTCGACGAATTTTAAGAATTGCACACAATTTCTCAAAAAAATTACTGTCACTGATGGTTTTAATTAAAAAAAAACGTGGGGTTTTGTTAAATACTTTCTAAATCTAGTACCTTTTTGTACTGTAAACTATTACGATATTTTAGTATGTTACAAAAAGATGAAATTGACAATTGAATTTTAGAGCAGTCAGTTGCTAGCTCTCTTCCGAATAAAATATACTATTAAGAACAAATTGCATTGTGTCTTATTTAGCTACCGTTACTACAGAAATTGGCGACGAGAATGGGATTAAATACAATATACAATTTTGTGACGGCCAGCTGACCTATTTTCTTTCATACAAATATTTTTTTTTCCGTCTAATGCGACCCTAACCGATCTCTTTCATGTATTCATTTGTCTTCTATCAATATGTGTAAGAGAACTAAGCCATTGCGAAATTTTAAGAGAAATCTTCCAATGCACATGCGCGAATATTTTTTTTTATATAGTAAACCAGTTTACACATAATATACCAGAATTTCAAATCGTATGATTTAAAAAAAATAAGAAGGCAAGAGTTGAAACCGATCATGTTGGAGAGAGACGTAAAAAGCATTACGGTTAGGGAATAACGAAAAAAGGGAGTCTTGTGGGGAACGGCAGTCCAGTTTTGATGATGAAGGTAAATGGATCGATAAATGGGCGAAAAAAAAAAAAAAAATTTGAATGAAAGTGAATAGTAAAGAAAAACCATTAAAATTTGGAATAAAATTAAAAACCGCGAAATTTAACGTTACTAATAGAAATAATAAAATTATATTTGAAAGTTTCGTGCACAAATTAATGGATATTATTGAATTTCTTAAGTATATTAGAAAAAAAAGAAACGTTTTAAACTCACAATTTTATTTGCTCGTGTGAAAAGTGGAAAAGGAGGAATAACAGTGATATCCATTCGATTGCACTTACTGATTTTTTTTTTGATTCGAAAATTTTGTTTTCTTCGTTCGTGGTTTTCTCCTATGCTTGCCTGCAGACCAAGCGAATACATATATATATATATATATATGTTCCTTTATAAGAATTATTATTAAGGAAGCCATAAGCAGAACAAAAGAAAGGAAGGAAACACTAAAACCCACAAGATCACGACAGAATAACCGTAATTATATAGTAGTGTGCATATGCGTTTATCTGCTAAAACGCATGCGAATGCCTATACCTTCGTTTGAATACACCTGCTCAAGGAAATTAAGGAAACTTAATTCTCGAATTCATGCGCAGTATTCGTTATTGTATTTTAAACCCACGTGCAGCTTCATTTTCAACTGGATTCATCTTCATCTCGGACAACGGGATAAATTCCGTTTACGTCATTTCATATACAAAAGGAAACATTAGGATCGTATGATTTCATTTGACAGAACAAAAGAAAAAGAAAAGAAGAAGAAAAAAAATATATATAAAATGAGCCTTATGATCTAAGTATAACGATTTTCGTTTTTTTTTTAAATTTAAAGAACGTGTTTTTTCTTCCTTTACAATGTGTATTTTTTTTATAGCTAATTAAGTTGTTAAAACAGAGAAAAAAAAACAACTACTCCAAATACCAAAGGGGAGGCCTCCTGTTTCCAGATATGGGGTGAGTGTTTATTGTAATATTAAATACAAGAAATGTTTGACAGAAGGAAAAAATTTTGAATTGTGATAAAAAAATCATTTTTTTTTATTCATTTATACTGAAAGAAAAGAAAAGAATTAAAAGAATCGCATTTGGTATAATTTTTGAAAAAGGAAAGAAAAAAACAAGAAATATAGTAAGATCAAATTTGTCATACAGAAGGTTAAATTTTTATTTTGAATTTTATTTTATGGTCATTTAGAATAACATAAGATTTGAGAAAACCGTGTAATTCAATGGATTTATATCGTATAATAATAAGAACAATAAATATCATTAAAAGAACCAGAAAAACTTACAATTTTATCATAAATTAGCCTGCATTTTCACAAAACTAATTTATAGGGGGGCGGGTATGGGCAATGGGGATCAGCCTGCTGCTGATCCAATATAGGGTGGGACGTGCCCCCAATTAAGTCCGGTTGGCACCAACATCTCTGCCAATCGGCCCCGGCATGCCTCGCGAAGGCTTTCGCGCAGGATTGCTTGGGTTTCGGTGGCCAAAATGAACTAACGAACCTTCCACTAATTCGGTTTTTTTCTCGCGAAACCGAATCTCCTTGCTTGATAGCATATGCTATCACGATATAGTCTGAACGACGTTAACATTCTTTGCACGCATATAAAAATTATATGTTAACGATGATAGATGGTGGTGAGCAAGGACCCACCCCTCCGGCGAGCTAGTCAGTGCGACACAGCTAGGCGTGCAGCCTTTTCAGTTGCTCACATTTGCTGCACCATCTCATACCTTCTCCTCGCAAGGAAGAAGATGTGCTGAATAGATCATCTGGGGATTTGCTTTCTTCGTTTAAAACCCCATTGCAGTATTTTTATACGCTGCAATAAATGTAAACCCCAACACTACATATATGGCGCCCAACGATTCGTTGTTCGCTCAGCGAATTTGTTTTATTTTGTTTGCCATTTGTATTTTCAACTTCGGTCGAAATTACAAATGGAGTCAAAACAAAATTGTCTGACACATTTTGAACGAGTTGATGTTCGAAATTGGGTCATTAGTTGTCACTTCAATGTGAACAAACATTATTTTCAGAAAACAAATTTTTGTCGAAAATTTAAAATTTTGACTTTAAACTTTTTCGAACTTATCGAATCACCCTGTTTCATTTTAAAATTTTTTGTTGTCTTGTTCTTTTGTCAAAATTATTCTGAAGCTGGATTTATACTAACAGTTTCTGAACGAAAAGTTGGTGTAAATTAAAATTTCGGATGTTCGTTAGTTTTTTTTTGGGTTTCGAGGTCTGGCTTTCTTTGCGCGATCGCGGTCCTAGGTCGTTCGCAATTTACGGTTGCAAGTGGAAGACCAGTCATGTCATTTGGCAAAGCGGCTCCATCAGCATATTCGGTTTGTGAGCGTTCAGACTACTTTAAGTGCTCTTGAGATCTTTCTTTATGAAAAATTTTTTTGAAGAATGTCAAAACTTGGACACGGAAGTGACGTGTGAGATCGTGATACATTTCGGGCGTTTCCCATCGCAGATCGTCGTGTGCAATCGCACCAAACGATCAGGTGCCAGGGTTGCTTGGGGTGTGTCACCGCCCCACAAATTAGACGGTGTCTGTTGTTTGATCGAATCAAGTTCGAGGCCTTTGTGTCGGCCTTATACAAAGTATGATTATTTAATTCGACTTGTTCGCGAGCGGGTATAGAACATATAAATTGCCGCAGGTCATGTCGGGAATGTGTCCCTTTGTACTGTCCTTGTCATATTCTCTCTCTCTCTCTCGAACTATCCTGGAATATCTCGTTTAACAGATTTAATTTTTTTTATAGTTTAATTTGATTTAGATTTGGGTTTATTTTATTAGTTATTGGGTTATATTATTTAGTTGTTGAAATTAGTTTATTTAGTTTAGTTAATTTTTTTTTAGTTTATCCAGTTTATTTAGTTTTTTTTTATATTCAGTTGTCTACATTTCATTTAAGGTTAGTTTTTATAACAATTTTTTTTATTATTTTTTCGGTTTCGGGATTATATTTTAGTATCACATTTTTTTTGTTAAATAATTTTTTTTCTTTTATATTCATATTTAATAAATTCAGGTTCCATTTGGTCCCCTAAATTTGTATTTTCTTCACCTGACTCGTCTTTTGGGGTATCAAAAGTATTTCAAAAAAATAAAATAAATACTTTTGGTACACCCTTTGTAAAAGTTGATTTGTATAGAAAGATTTTCTAAGGTCACGTTCACACAGTGTGTGGTGAACGGTTTAAGTGATTTCACGGAAATTGAGATTTGGAATTTTTTTTGTCCTGGGGGTGTGACTAAAGGTGAGTTCACACTTGTGACTTCTTATTACAAAATAGTTGTGTGGAACCTAAGGGGTGTTCACATAACATTTCGGAAAGAGGTACGAACGAAGTTTGATTTTGAACAAAGTTTTTTTTTGAAGGTCATCGATTCAATCGATCAATTTTGAAGGGGCACCTTCAATCGAAGAGACAACAACGGTTCCAAATTGATTTAATTCTCTGTGATCCCACCATGATGAAGCGAACATTGTGAACGCACCATCACGGTTGGGACAAGCCCAAAGAAATAACGCTAATATTCTGCCGCGGCAGTCAGACGCAAATTTATTTCCCAGTGATCAATTCCATTTTTCAACTGAAAATGTATCATCTCCAACTCGTCATGAGGGGAGTCACAATGCAAACACCCAACATCCAAACCATTCAAATGCAAATACCCATCGACAGTCTATTCGTGAGCAAAATCGGTTTCCAGACAATCATTCGAATAGAAACGGAGCAAGATCCAATGCTTACCGCCACGACACCCGTATCGATAAGTGGGGTTTTAAGTTCAGTGGCCGGGTAAACGATATGTCAGTGGATGAGTTTATCTTCCGTATCGAGACAATGCAGTCTCGGGGTGACATCTCTTGGTACGCCATTACTACCCAATTCCATACCTTGTTAGCCGATAAAGCTGAGCAATGGTATTGGCGATTACTCAGAAGAGAACGCTACCTTGATTGGACCGCCTTAAGATCAGCTCTCCTGCGTCAGTTCAAGAGCATTGACACTGACCATGAAATCATGCGTCGAATGCTCCAGCGGAAACAGGGTTCGAATGAAAGTTTCGACGATTATTACGATATTATGATGTCAATGTACCATAGATTGAGAATACCGATGCCTGATTTCGAAATAATCGAAATTATACAGAATAACGTCAAAAATAGAGTGGCCAGTCTAATTTTTGGAATGCCATTTCATTCGCTGGATCGTCTCCTGGAGGTGTTCCGTAAAGCAGAGCGCCACCTAGCGGAAAGAGAACCCAAGCGAACATGGCAAAACCCTTCTAGGCCCATCCATGAATTGGATGACGCTAACGACGTTGATTTTGAATTTAGTCAATCTTCCACAACTCGTGGTGCAGTTTTAAATAAAATGTTGCCCTCCCCTGATATGCATCGTGATGATATAGACAAAAACAACTCAAAATTACCTTATCCACCTGATATGACGAATTTCCCACCTGATTTTTCCAACTGCTCACCAGATATTCAACATGTAAACGCGAGTAGACATGATTATGACCCAAATAATTTCGTTTATAATGATGGATCTCAGACCAGTGATAGGCAAACTTTTCCTTACGACTCTGCACCGAATAACTAAAACATTAATACGCCTTCTTTCGGTGGTAGCTGATACCAAACCGCAGTAGCGAATAGTCATAACAATTATCGCGGTTTTCCTGACGGTCATATACGCGAGTATGGAAATCATAAAAGTGTCGAAGCTTTGTACGACAATGGCCGCTCGAGATTCAAATGTTGGAACTGTGATCAGATTGGTCATGGTTTCTTCGAATGCGCAGTGCAACAAAGGTCCTTCTTTTGCTATCGTTGTGGCAAAAAGGGTGTTTCATTACCGGCATGCCCTACGTGTAATCCGGGAAACTCCCAAAGGCACCGCGAAACGTACGGGGCGCCACTGTTGCCAATAATGCCCCCGGATCAGTCGACACGGAACAGCAAATGAATCTCGAGCGATCATCGTCCCCCATCTCGTCCCACACCATAAAAATCTTATCACGCGAACCACACACCTCAATACATGAACAACAAAAACTGGAAAGGTCCCATAAAACTCTCCATCAACGTCAGAATGAATATGACGAAGCTAGGAAAAGAATTATAGGTACGGTTCATACTAAAAATACTTCTCGTTACATTTTAGACCTACGAGAAAGATGCAAGAAACGTAGACTGTTAGGTAAAACGGTGGAATCGGCTTTTGTGCAAATGAAACATGATATAAGGCCTTAAGCGAAAGTGGAAATCAACGGCGAAAACCTTTACGGCCTATTAGACAGTGGCGCTAGCGTGTCCTGTCTCGGCGCAGGCACGTTGGACTTCCTCCAACGTCATGAGATTGCTATTGTTGGTCGTCCCACTACTGTTACAACAGCTGACGGCAAATCGCAAACCGCGCACGGCCAAATACCGGTCCCAATTACCTACAATAATATCACCAAAATCATATCCTTATATGTAGTACCAGGACTCACCCAAACTCTGTACTTAGGTGTAGATTTTTGGAGGGAGTTCGAAATAGCTCCGTCTTTATTTAACACACAGGGAACCCTTGAATGTTTGTCCGTTGACGATCCCAACACGCACGCGCTTAAAACGGAACAACGCGCGCGGTTAGAAAACGTCTTAACTTTATTTCCTTCGTTTAATAAAATCGGTTTAGGACAGACACATTTGGAACAGCATATCATTGAGATCGAAAACGCGGAGCCTGTGAAGCAGCGCCACTACCCTGTTTCGCCGGCGGTACAAGCCATGATGTATGCGGAGTTGGACCGTATGATGGAACTGGGGGTTATTGAAGAGAGCGTCAGCGCATGGAACTATCCTGTAGTCGTGGTACGCAAACCTGGAAAGGTTCGCCTCTGCCCCGATTTCAGGAAGGTAGACTTGCTTACCAAGAAAGACGCTTACCCACTTCCACATATAGAAGGTCTTCTCAGCAGACTAGAAAAGACTTCCTTCATCTCTAGCATAGATTTGAGGGATGCCTTTTGGCAAATACCGCTGGAAAAGCAGAGTAGGGAAAAGACTGCCTTCACAGTGCCTGGTAGACCTTTATACCAATTCACCGTGATGCCCTTCGGCCTTTTAATGCTCCTCAAAAAATGTGTCGACTGACGGACAAAGCAATTCCAGTCGAGTTAAGAGAAAATTGCTTTGTATATCTGGACGATCTGTTAGTTGTTTCTGAGGATTTCAATTCTCACGTAAATCTCTTGGCAACCATACCACGTTGCTTGTCTTCAGCTGGACTCACGATAAATTTGGAAAAGAGCAAATTTTGCATGAGAGAAGTTCGATATTTGGGTTACATCGTCGGAAACGGATGTTTAAAAACTGACCCAAATAAAGTATCTGCAATATTTGATTTCCCTTCGCCTTCCACTCCAAAACAGGTACGTCGATTTTTGGGAATGACCGGGTGGTATAGACGCTTTATTGCCAACTATGCGTCCCTGTCGTCCCCAATTACCGACTGCTTGAAGAAAAGTGCCAAATTTGTGTGGACAGATGAAGCTCAGGTGGCTTTTGAAGCCTTGAAATCTTCACTAACTTCGGCCCTGGTATTGGCCAATCCACATTACACGAAACCTTTCATTATACAATGCGACGCGAGCAAAACGGGAGTTGGCGGCGTTTTAACCCAGAGCGACGACGAAGGCAATGAGAAACCCATCGCTTATATTTCTCAGAAGTTGAACTCAGCACAACGGAACTACAGCGTGACGGAATAGAATGTTTCGCCGCAGTGCTGAGTGTCAAAAA
This sequence comes from Xylophagus ater, assembly GCA_963422695.1. Taxonomy (NCBI): domain Eukaryota; kingdom Metazoa; phylum Arthropoda; class Insecta; order Diptera; family Xylophagidae; genus Xylophagus; species Xylophagus ater. Next base: position 31,734,696 of record OY730480.1, on the reverse strand, counting down.
GTTTAGAGCCTACGTCGAAGGTTTACAGTTTAAAATAATTACTGACCATACTAGCTTAAAATGGCTAATGAATCAACGCGACTTGAGCGGACGTTTGGCTCGCTGGAGCTTGACGCTTCAAGCCTTTGATTTTGCCATCGAACACCGGAAAGGTTCAGAGAATGTGGTGCCAGATGCGTTATCGCGTGTGTACGCGGAAACGATTACGGAAACAGTTTCGGCACCCAGTAAAAATTTAAACTCTGAGGCTTTTAAATCAAAGCAATATCTCGACCTGATCGATACGGTGCCAAGCAACGCGGAAAGGCTGCCGGATACGCAAGTATCAGACTGTTACGTGTATTTCAAGACAAGCTTTAGCACTGGTACACATCTTCCAGGAAGATCGATCGTGGAAGCTTTGGGTTCCATCGAGTCTGACGGCCGAGCTCGTTCGTCTGGCGCATGATCCTCCACAAGCAGCGCATGGCGGTATATCTAAAACCTTATATCGGTTACGCCAAAGATACTTCTGGCCCGGTATGGCTAGCGAGGTTCGTAAGTACGTCGCGAGTTGTATTGTATGTAAGGAGACGAAAGCTCCAAATAGCGTGTTGCGACCGCCAATGGGCAAACAAATCGAGGTAGACAGACCTTTCCAGTACCTTTACATTGATCTTTTAGGACCCTATCCTAGGTCTAAGCCTGGTAATACCACTCTCCTGGTTGTTTTGGACAAGTTTTCGAAATTTGTACTGTTCAAGACGCTACGAAAGGCATCTGCCATGCAGATTGTCGATTTCCTAGAGGAAAGCGTTTTTCATTTGTTCGGAGTACCCGAGGTTATATTCTCAGACAACAGACCGCAATTTTTGTCACAAGAATTTCGCAAATTGTTTGAAGTATATGGTGTGAAACACAATCGCACAGCTGTATACTCCCCACAGGCTAACGCAGCGGAACGTGTAAACCGATCGTTACTGTCGGCCATCCGCTCTTATGTTGGCACCGATCACAGGGATTGGGATCAAAACTTGGGAAGCATCGGATGTGCTCTTCCGAGTACAATCCATGCTTCGACGGGGATTGATCCATATTTTCTTGTGTTCGGTTCCCACATGATCACACATGGCTCGACCTACGAACTGTTGCGGAAGTTAGGTGGATTGAGTGATGGTGAACTGGTTGTGTCCTCAAAACCGGACCAACTTCAACTAATTCGCGAACGCGCGAAAAGCAATTTGTCGAGAGCTCATCAACAACACGAGCGAGCATATAATCGTCGGACCCGAACCAAGAAATACGTTGTCGGACAAGAAGTCTACCGAAGAAATTTCACAATTAGCGACTTCGCAAAAAACATTAACGCTAAGCTAAATCGTAAATTTCTGAAGTGTCGGATTGTCCGTACGATAGGCGATTCCCTCTACTAGGTCGGCGATTTGCAGGGTAGATCCATAGGGGTTTACCATGCAAAAGACCTGAGACAATAGTGTTTCAGGAGGTAATGGTCTCATCTCTCCTTATCTTGAATTATTTGTTTTTGCCCGGCTAACTCAGATGGAGCACGAGACTTTTCTCGGGAGTGGTGAACCCCACGTTGGACGCTAAAATGGATGTCATCTACGTACCTGTCCGCTTTTCAGCTACATCCTGGTTGAGTGATCAACTATAGACGTACCTGTTGTGTAACGGCCAGCTGACCTTTTTTCTTTCATACAAATATTTTTTTTTCCGTCTAATGCGACCATAACCGATCTCTTTCATGTATTCATTTGTCTCCTATCAATATGTGTAAGAGAATTAAGCCATTGCGAAATTTTAAGAGAAATCTTCCAATGCACATGCGCGAATTTTTTTTTTTATATAGTAAACCAGTTTACACATAATATAGCAGAATTTCAAATCGTGTGATTTAAAAAAAATAAGAAGGCAAGAGTTGAAACCGATCATGTTGGAGAGAGACGGAAAAGCACTACGGTTAGGGAATAACGAAAAAAGGGAGTCTTGTGGGGAACGACAGTCCACTTTTGATGATGAAGGTAAATGGATCGATAAATGGGCGAAAAAAAAAAAAATTTGAATGAAAGTGAATAGTAAAGAAAAACCATTAAAATTTGGAATAAAATTAAAAACCGCGAAATTTAACGTTACTAATAGAAATAATAAAATTATATTTGAAAGTTTCGTGCACAAATTAACGGATATTATTGAATTTCTTAAGTATATTAGAAAAAAAAACCGTTTTAAACTCACAATTTTATTTGCTCGTGTGAAAAGTGGAAAAGGAGGAATAACGGTGATATCCATTCGATTGCACTTACTGATTTTTTTTTTTGATTCCAAAATTTTGTTTTCTTCGTTCGTGGTTTTCTCCTATGCTTGCCTGCAGACCAAGCGAATACATATATGTATATATATGTTCCTTTATAAGAATTATTACTAAGGAAGCCATAAGCAGAACAAAAGAAAGGAAGGAAACAGTGAAACCCAGAAGATCACGACAGAATAACCGTAATTATATAGTAGTGTGCATATGCGTTTATCTGCTAAAACGCATGCGAATGCCTATACGTTCGTTTGAATACACCTGCTCAAGGAAATTAAGGAAAATTAATTCTCGAATTCATGAGCAGTATTCGTTATTGTATTTTAAACCCACGTGCAGCTTCATTTTCAACTGGATTCATCTTCATCTCGGACAACGGGATAAACTCCGTTTACGGCATTTCATATACAAAAGGAAACATTAGGATCGTATGATTTCATTTGACAGAACAAAAGAAAAAAAAAAGAAGAAGAAAAAAAAATATGTATAAAATAAGCCTTATGATCTAAGTATAACGATTTTCGTTTTTTTTTTCAAAATTTAAAGAACGTGTTTTTTCTTCCTTTACAACGTGTATTTTTTTTTATAGCTAATTAATTTGTTAAAACAGAGAAAAAAAAAACAACTACTCCAAATACGAAAGGGGAGGCCTCCTGTTTCCAGATACGGGGTGAGTGTTTATTGTAATATTAAATACAAGAAATGTTTGAAAGAAGGAAAAAATTTTGAATTGTGATAAAAAAATCATTTTTTTTTATTCATTTATACTGAAAGAAAAGAAAAAAATTAAAAGAATCGCATTTGGTATAATTTTTGAAAAAGGAAAGAAAAAAACAAGAAATATAGTAAGATCAAATTTGTCGTACAGAAGGTTAAATTTTTATTTTGAATTTTATTTTATGGTCATTTAGAATAACATAAGATTTGAGAAAACCGTGTAATTCAATGGATTTATATCGTATAATAATAAGAACAATAAATATCATTAAAAAAACCAGAAAAACTTACAATTTTATCATAAATTAGCCTGAATTTTCACAAAACTCGAATTAATTTCAATTGTATTAACTTTTTACATTAGAATGTTGAAAATTGAAATTCGTATTCGTTTTTGCTCTTTCCATTTATTGTTTTGAAGTAAATCACATATGAATAATCAACATACAAAACTTGTATAAAAAAAAAAAAAAGTTGCACATAAAACTATTAATTGAAAAAAAAAAAAAATGAACGGAGGAAAAATTCGTGAGATGATGTAAGAAGCCTAAAGAAAGAAAGAGAGAGATGTGAATGGGATAGTGGGAAGGAGACGAAAATTTTAAGGGTCCATACCCATTTATAGGGGGGCGGGTATGGGCAATGGGGATCAGCCTGCTGCTGATCCAATATAGGGTGGGACGTGCCCCCAATTAAGTCCGGTTGGCACCAACATCTCTGCCAATCGGCCCCGGCATGCCTCGCGAAGGCTTTCGCGCAGGATTGCTTGGGTTTCGGTGGCCAAAATGAACTAACGAACCTTCCACTAATTCGGTTTTTTTCTCGCGAAACCGAATCTCCTTGCTTGATAGCATATGCTATCACGATATAGTCTGAACGGCGTTAACATTCTTTGCACACATATAAAAATTATATGTTAACGATGATAGATGGTGGTGAGCAACGACCCACCCCTCCGGCGAGCTAGTCAGTGCGACACAGCTAGGCGTGCAGCCTTTTCAGTTGCTCACATTTGCTGCACCATCTCATATCTTCTCCTCGCAAGGAAGAAGATATGCTGAATAGATCATCTTGGGATTTGCTTTCTTCCTTTAAAACCCCATTGCAGTGTATTTTTATACGCTGCTATAAATGTAAACCCCAACACTACAATTTTATATTTAATACAATATAAAATTTGGATTAATACAATATACGATTTAAACGATTAAAACACCATACAAATACATACGGAACTTATAAAAAAAAAAAGTTGAACAGTTATTAACAGTTTAACAGTTCAATAAGTTTCATAAATTCATTACAGAATTATACAAATTGCAAATTACTTTTCTTTTAAAACATTTTATTTTTTTTGGTTTGTCCAAAATGACTACTAGTGGCAATGTTGGAAATGTAGCCCCGACTGGATCAGGTGAGTCAGGCCATAGCATTCAAACGGTGCTTTGCATTGAAAGTTTTGATCCCGTTAAACTTTCATGGGAACGTTGGGTACAACGTTTGGAGGGTGCTTTTACGATATTTAATATAAAAGATGATTTAAAAACAATATATTTACCCCATTACATGGGCAGTGATGCATATAATACATTATGTGATAAAATATCACCAGAGTCACCCAATTCTAGAACGTACAATTCTTTGGTGCAGGAAATGAAAAATTACTTCAATCCTAAACCATTGGAAATAATGGAAAATTACCGTTTTAGTAAACGAGCTCAACAAGAAGGCGAATCTGTACAAGAATTTTTAGTGGCTTTACGGAAACTGGCAATTAATTGCAATTTAGGGACGTACTTAGATACAGCGCTCCGCAATCAATTCGTTTTTGGTCTCAAGAACCAATTTGTACAAAGTCGGCTACTGGAAGTACCTGACCTTACGATAAAACTTGCATTGGAAAGGGCTTCGGCCATGGACATTTCCCACAGAAATGCGGCACAATTGCATTCAAGATCTGGCGATCTGGATAAAGTAAGTGTTTTAAATCGAAAGCAACCGGATCCGTCTACCAATAGAAATAATTCGTTTAATAAAAACTTTACAAACAAACATTAAAATACCGCGAATAACATTAATAACATAACCAAAAATAAGAAAATAAATAACAGTAAGACTTCATGTTATCGATGTGGAAATGTGGAACATTTAGCGAACAATTGCTCACATTTAAATACAATATGCAAGTGGTGCAATAAAAAAGGTCACATTCAAAAAGTTTGCATGAAATATAAGAATTCTCAAAATGAAATTAACATTATTGAAAATAAACAAAGCGATAATAACATTTCGGAACTATTTACTATAAACACTACAAATGAACATTATGAATTCCGTGAAAAGTTTAATGTACATATTAAAATCGCGAATGTGGACATTTTATGTGAAATAGACACGGGGGCGGACGTGACGATCGTTGGTGAACAAGAATTCAAACAAATTTTTCCAACAAAAACATTACTAAATACTGATTTGAAATTAGTGACATATTGTAATACTAACATTAAAGTACTGGGTTATTTATCCGTCCCAGTGATTTATAAAGAACAGAAACTAAATCTGAATTTATACGTAGTACCCATAAATCGGAAATTACTAATCGGGCGCGAATGGTTAAGGCAAACAAAAATAGATTGGCAAAATATTTTTAAAATATATTCGGTAAAAGATATAATATCACCAAGTGCGGTAAACTGGATAATAGAAAAGTACAAAAACATCACAGATGGCGGTATTGGGGAGATAACAAACATGTATGCAAGGTTTCACCTTAAAGAAAGGGTTACACCAATTTTCCGAAAAGCTCGTCCTGTTCCATTTGCCTTGATTCCTAAAATTGATGAAGAAATAAATGACTTGGTTACTCAGGGTATATTGAAAAAGGTAAATTCATCTGATTGGGCGACACCAGTGGTTCCTGTAGTAAAACCAAATGGGAAGATACGACTATGTGGTGATTTTAAGGTAACAATTAATCAGTTTTTGCAAATTGATGACCACCCGCTTCCGACAATTAACGAATTATTTGCATCTATGGCCGGGGGCGACAAATTTACAAAAATTGATTTAAGTCAAGCTTATTTACATCTTCCTATACATCCAGATGACCGACACCTTTTGACATTAAATACACATCGTGGACTTTATGAGTGCAATCGTTTACTTTATGGTGTAGCATCAGCACCAGCAATTTGGCAAAGAGAAATGGAGAAAATCCTGCATGGGATTCCAGGTGTCTCCGTATTTTTGGACGACATTAAAATTACTGCACCAGATGATAAATCACATTTGGAAATATTAGACAGGGTCTTAAAACAATTATCGAAACATAATTTAAAAATAAATCTTGAAAAAAGTAAATTCTTACAAAATTCTATTGATTATTGCGGTTTCGTTATAGATAAATCTGAAATTCATAAAATGAAATCTAAAATTGAAGCTATACAAAATATGAAGAGGCCTGAAAATAAAACAGAAGTTCGAGCTTTCCTGGGTTTAGTAAATTATTATGGGAGATTCTTCCATAATCTTAGTGACTTACCTCGTCCAATAAACAATTTACTAAAAGATGGTGTGAAGTTTGTATAGAGCTCAAGCTGTGAACAAGTTTTCAACATTATAAAGAAACAAATTCAAGACGATCAGGTACTATGTCATTTTAATCCAAAATTGCCCCTCATTTTAGCTACAGACGCAAGTTCATATGCGGTTGGAGCAGTCCTCTCACATATTATGCCGGACGGAAGTGAAAAACCGGTACAATTTGCTTCTCAAAGTCTTACAACTACACAACACAAATACTGTCAAATTGACAAAGAAGCATATGGTATAATATTTGGAATAAAAAAATTTTTTCAATACTTGTACGGACGTAGATTTACATTAGTTACGGATCATCAACCACTAGTTCAAATTTTTGACCCTAAAAAGAGCATTCCTACATTAAGTGCTACTAGGATGCTACATTACGCTTTGTTTCTACAAGGTTTTGTATACAATATTCGATAGAAAAACACGAAACTGCATGGGAATGCTGATGCAATTTCCAGATTACCGACAACTTCACAAGAACTACAAAAATCCAGTACCTTAGAAGCTGCTGATTTATTTGAAATACAACAAATAGAAAACTTACCAATTACAATACAAAATATTTTTAAAGAAACAAGGAAAGATCAAACTTTGTTACCATTGCTAGAAGGACTTAGATGTGGAAAAGTTTTATCACCTGCAGATCGTTTTAACATTGACCAAAAAGAATATGCATTATAGGGAGGCTGTATTATGCGAGGGATTCGAGTAGTCATACCTAAAAGCCTGCGACAAATCATTCTAAATGAATTACATTCAGCACATATGGGAATTTCTAAAATGAAATCCCCATCTAGAAGTTATTGTTGGTGGCCAAACATTGACTTAGATATTGAAAGAATTGCAAAAAATTGTACAGCCTGTAATGAAACTCTTAACAATCCAAAACAAATACACACACATACATGGGAATTTCCACAATTTGAAAGAAACCATATAGACTATGCAGGTCCCATAAATAACTTATACTACTTCATAATAGTCGATGCATTTAGTAAATGGCCAGAGATATTTATCATGAAAAAAATTAATTCTGAAGAAACTATTAAAATTTTACGTGAATTATTTTCTAGGTACGGGATACCAATCACTGTATTATCAGATAATGGACCACAGTTTACATCTGCTGATTTTCAACAATTTTTTAAATTAAATGGGATTGTACATAAGCGAACTGCACTTTACCATCCTGCAACAAATGGTCAGGCGGAACGATATGTGCAAACATTAAAAAATTCACTGAAGAGTATGTCAGACGAAAACAGTACAAAGGATCTACAACTTGCAAAATTTTTACTGCAGTTCCGAAGAACACCACATACAACAACAGGGGTCTCACCAGCATTTGCTATGTTTGGTAGAGAAATACGTTCTACACTGGATTTTATAAAACCTTCAATATCTTCAAAGAATACACACACAGAAAATAAAACAATTCAAAAATTCGCTGTTGGAGATAGAATTATAGCTCGAAATTATTGCGGTAGTAGCAAATAGGCATATGGATACATAACTGAAAAATTAGGTACGCTTCATTATTTAATTACGTTGGATGATGGACGTAAATGGAAACGCCATTTAAACCAAATACGTAAATCATCAGAAGAAGACACTTCGCATACTAAAAGGGTTCCAAATTCTTGCGAGCACTTACATTACGAAACGAACAAATAGAAGAAAACAGCAAGGAATACGATATGGGGAACAATGATGCAGAAGAAACCATTGAAGATTCCACAATTACCAATTCAGGCATAACTTCTCCTTCAGTTATTGCTCCAAATCCAACGACAACGTTAAATGCATTACCAGGTCTGAGACGATCAGAAAGAATAAGAAAGGAACCAGATTATTATAAAGCATAGTTAATATTTATCTAAAGAAATACATTTTTTTATTACAAGAGGAGGTGTTAAATACTTTCTAAATCTAGTACCTTTTTGTACTGTAAACTATTACGATATTTTAGTATGTTACAAAAAGATGAAATTGACAATTGAATTTTAGAGCAGCCAGTTGCTAGCTCTCTTCCGAATAAAATATACTATTAAGAACAAATTGCATTGTGTCTTATTTAGCTACCGTTACTACAGGTTTTTAGATTTGGATTCAAAGTTGATTCAAAGAAATGAATGTTTTACTAAATTATGAATTAACATCATTTGTGTTTGATTAATTATTATATATGTAAAAGGCTAATCCCTCTTTGTTTCCTTCTGTCCGTCCTATATTGTCCGGAAAGAAAATTCGTTGAGCAAAAAAAAAAAAACAGTTTTTGATATGTTGTAGACAATTACTTGAAACGTGGAGAAATTTTGTTTCCAGGGAGATTGGGGGTCGGAGTGTTACAAAGGGGGACTTGCAAGCTTATTTCGGAAACCTCATTTATAATCTGAAATATACATCGGACATGATTCTGACCTGAGGCAATCTTATTAAGATTTTTATGCCGGACATTCTAACGTACACGGGAAAGTTCCATTTCCCACCGCTTTGGCGCTGGAGGCAATACAAATTTACGAACTTTTTATATACAAGTCACACGCAATAATAATGTGCAGCAAAGTTGTGGAGGTTTCCATGGGGATTATTTCCGTCGAAGACCAAACAGTTCTATCTCTCACCACTTTGGCGCTGGAAAGAACAAAAATTTTGGAACTTTGTATGCAGACGTCATACACAATTACAATGTTCGGCAAAGTTGTCCAGGTTTTCATGGGGATTATATCTGTCGAAGAGCAAATAGTTTTACCTCTCACCAATTTGGCACTGGAGTCAATAAAATTGTGGAACTTCGTATTTAGAGGTCACACGCGATTACGATGTTCGGCAAAGTTATGGAGGTTTTCATGGGGATTTTTTCTGTCGCAGACCATATAGTTCCAGCTCTCACCGCTTTGGCGCTGAAGGCAATACAAATTTTTGAAGTTCGTATTTAGAGGTCACAAACGATTGGAATATTCAGCAAAGTTATGCAGGTTTCCACGGGAATTATTTCTGTCGAAGACCAAACAGTTCTATCTCTTACCGCTTTGGCGCTGGAGACAATACAATTTTGGAACTTGGTATGTAGACGTCACACACGATTACGGTGTTCGCAAAGTTTCGGAGGTTTTCATGGGGATTTTTTCTGTCGAAGATAAAATAGTTCTATCTCTCACCACTTTGGCGCTGCAGTCAATGCAAACTGTTAAACTTCGTATATAAACGTCACACACGAGTACAATATTCGGCTCAGTTATGCAGGTTTCCACGGGAATTATTTCCGTCGAAGACCACTCAGTTCTATCTCTTACCGCTTTGGCGCTGGAGTCAATACAATTTTGGAACTTGGTATGTAGACGTCACACACGATTACACTGTTCGGCAAAGTTTCGGAGGTTTTCATGGGGATTTTTTCTGTCCAAGATAAAATAGGTCTATCTCTCACCACTTTGGCGTGGCGGTTGTTTAGGCCCCTGCTCAATAGAGGTTTTTGCCTTTACGTCATATATGTTTGACGGGAGCTATTTTACGAACCGGAGAAATGGGATCAATTTAATATCTTCGCTCGGGGTGTTGCGGGGTAAATAATGTGCATTCTGAATAGATCGACTTAAGACATGAAATATATAACCAGTGGTGCTACGAGAACGGGGTAAAAGATTTATTATGTTCCGAATTAAGATGCTACGCTTGAATAACTTTTTATTAATTTACAGCGATTTGTAAACCGAAATTTTTAGGAAGCCGTCTTAGGACGGGTTACAACCTAACAATTAAATAAAGCCTATAAAAACATTTTTTTGTACAGCAATAATGAAAATTCGCCAATTTGAAAAATTATAATACGAGCTAAAAAAGATATGATAAAAATAGGGTTTATGCCAAAAACCAAGTTTGTTTAAACATTCAAAATTAAATTTTAAAATTATAACCTACTCTACTAATTGGCGTAACATTTTGAAAACCCAAAGCCGAAAGACATTTAATACGTAGAGTGAAACCCTAAAACCAAAAAGGCATTCAAAAATGAAAATGCTGAATTTAACAAAATCTTAGATGAAATTTCCAGCTTGGGACGATTTACAATACAAAAGCTCTGACTTCCTGGCTAATCGCCGGTGGATAGGCATGACATTGCATCACGTGTTTTCAAACAGAAGCTGAAATCCCTGATGGAATTCATGGTAAATATGAAGTGTTTGGGTCTCTGCGCTGCTGGATGTACTCAGTGGAATGGTAAAAGAGGGATTCAAAACTGGTGGAAGAACGCTTTCAAATTGCCATTGAACATTCAATTCATTGAAAGTCCCACATGCAACATTTCCAAAGCATCCGGCATGGGAAAAGTATTGCAGAAATGCAAACTTATTGTTTGGGATGAATGCACAATGGCGCACAAAAAATCGCTCGAGGCCCTTGATCGATCATTGCAAGACCTTCGTGCAAATATCACACCATTTGGGAACGCATTAATATTGCTTGCAGGAGATTTCAGGCAAACATTACCTGTAATTCCTCAATCGACACCAGCGGACGAAATAAATACCTGCCTGAAATACTCTAATTTGTGGCGACGCGTAAAGACGTTAAAATTAACTATATTTGTAGTTAATTTTAACGTCCAGCTGCAAAACTTTCGGTCAGCACATCAATTGCTGGAAATTAGGAACGGAAAGGTGCCGGTTGATCTGACGTCAGGACGAATTTCATTGCCTCATAACTTCTGCAATTTAGCGACGTCAAAAGAAGAATTGGTTGAAAAGGTATTTCCCAATATTCAAACTAATTACAAGAATCACGATTGGCTAAGTGAACGAACTATTCTTGCGGCCAAGAACAAAGACGTCTACGAACTTAACAATATTATCCAATCTAACATTCAAAGCGAGGTGGTCACATACAAGTTCGTCGACACTGTTGTGGAAGCAGATGAAGCGGTTAATTATCCAACATTTTTGCATTCAAGCGATTTGCCAGGGATGCCACTGCACGGACTGCAATTGAAAGTCGGTTTGCCAATTATCATGTTGCGAAATATCAACCAGCCAAAGCTTTGCAACGGCACGCGGCTTACAGTAAAAAAATTAGAGAGCAACATCGTAGAAGCAACAATCTTGACAGGACCTTTTAAAGGTGAAGATATCCTCATTCCCCGCATTCCTCGCATTCCTATGATTCCAACGGATATGCCATTTCAATTTAAGAGATTGCAATTCCCGATTCGATTGGCGTTTGCAATCACCATCAACAAGGCTCAGGGCCAATCTTTAAAATTGTGCGGTTTAGAAATAGACACGGATTGCTTCTCACACGGAAAATTATATATTGTATGTTCTAGAGTCGGCAAACCAGAAAATCTCTATATCTGCACAGATAATAGAACAACAAAAAATGTTGTATAACCACAAGCATTGTGAAATTAAATACACAAGAAATGTGCGCTTTGTCTTTTCTTTTTCATTTAACCAGACTGAGCCACAGCAAGGCGTGGGCGGGTACAGCTAGTTAATAATAAAAAAAGATGATAAAATTGGTGCAAATGATGAAAAATGATAAAAATTATGAAAAAAAATCATGTGTGCTGTGCACACGCGATAAAAGTGAGACCTTCGGAAAACTAAACAGGCAGAGACTGAGACGAATACAGTATCAGGGGTGGGGAATAGTTTAACAGGGTCTACATTTGCTAATATTTCTGGTTTACCAATTGGCTTACAGAAATAAAATACTACCAGTTTTATTTTTACGTGGGCCAATACTGGTATACCAATTCAGTATCTGACATGCCGTTGAACTGGAAACAGGAAATAAAAATTGCCAAAATATTGGCTTTAAAGTGTCGAATTCAATTCAGTGGCAATATCTTCCCCTGCCCCCGTTTTTTAAATCAATCCTTCTATTCTTTTCTTCCTTTTCTCGAACATATTTATCAATTTGATAATTTCACTGCGCAAAAATTTAGTTTCCGCCATTTTATTAAATGCAAATGTCAAAAATTGGTATACCAGCGCTGTCTCTGAAAATGGTATACCACAATTGTCATACCAGAAAAATTGGTATACTAGCAGGGTCTACACTAGTTTTTAGCAACCAATTTTCCTGGTATACCCCAAATATTGGCTAATGTAGATCCTGTGTTCTAGGGTTTATTTATTAAATTATTGGTACCAAGTTTAAACGTTATTTTGCATTTTATTATTCACACTCTTTGCTTTTAATTTCAATAAACGACCCCAGTGGCTTATGAAAACTAAAGTGTGAAATGAAGGCTTTGGTTGTGATTTGATCAATATAACTTTGAAATACAGCGTCAATTACTGTTTTCGATCTTGTTGTCGATTCAGTGCAACTATTGCACATTTTTAAATTTAATTTGGTGTTGAGCAACTCAATCAATGGGATCGCTGTATCGAATCCAAAATTAACATTAAAATCCCCACTTAAAATCATCGGAATTTTATTGTAATCTTTTTGAAGAATCCGCGATATTTCTGGTGTGTACTTTAGCAAATTCTCGTGGATGAAATCAATAATTGTATTTATTGATTGGTTGGGAGAAATATAAATTGCCACAATTATAACTGATTTATTTTGGTCCAATCAGCTTTCAGATATTTTGCCCACTTGAGAAAGCCTGTTATTTATATTATTATGGTATATTGCAACTCAGCGTCCCTCATATATTGTCTTTTATATTGAACAACAATATCAAAATTTGGAATATCTACAATAAGTTCATTTTACATCCATGTCTCGGTAAGAATTAGAAAATTCGACGACCATGCTATTCTGTCTAATTGAAGATCCTGTACATGAGCTCGTAAATTTTTCGTGGCATTAGTTTTCGGCACACTTGGAAAATGTTTTATTAAGAGGCGTCCAAACGCACAGTTTTTTTGCGCAGGCAAAACTGAGCGTCTAGACAAGTCACAGGTCGTTTGCGCAGGCAAAAGTGCGGCCTGTGCGATTTCAGATCGTGTCTGAAAAATAACTAATAACTAAGGAGCTCCAAACAAAACTGCATAAAAAACATGGAAAAGACGGTACCGTGTGGATACAAAATTTGCGCAGGCTTTCCCACAGAAAAACTCCGCAAACTACGACTGAGCAAAAAGACTGAGCGTCTGGACCGTACTTTAAAACGATAAAATATTCGCAAAACGATACACGTGAACAATACACGATGCTAGCTATGAAACATGAAATGAATGCTTTGGCCTGTATATGATCAAAATATTTTTACGAAGCAACGAACAAAGAGGAGACGAAGATAATAGGAATCACGGCGCTCAGAAATCAGAATAATAATAGAACATTTCAAAACAAATTATTTTTCTGAAATAACTGGCCATATTTCTCTGCAAAATTTTTGTATGCAAAATTTTTGTTGTTATGAATTCTGATCGACTGGTATTTCATCTTGGCAAAAAGTGTCGCTTTTTTAGCGTTTCATCGAGTTTCAAATCACTCCCGGCTAAAGAAGTTTTCACTTCAAAAATAAATAATAAAAAAAATCGAAAATAATAAAAAAGATTAGAAAATCGATGTTTTCTAATTTCGCGATGAAGTTTATTTTCTGAAAAACCAAAAAAAAATCCTGTTATTGTTATCTGCTTGCACCATCACCCATGCAAAGGGAACAACAAAAACTTTACCTCATTTCCCGTGTAATTTTTTGTTTTATCCTCTTCGCTTTCGCTGCTGGATAAAAAGTGAAATTTTTATTCATTTTGTACTGCCTTTTATAGAAATTGCATGTTTTCTACGTATGTAAGTTCCAATTCTTATTTTGTGGAACATGTTCAGGCATTTTATTTAGTTGATGTCGGACTTCTCTTTCTGGTTTGTCATCTCCTTTTTTTTTAACATGTAAGTATGACATTTTAAACATAATAAACATTATTATAATTTTTATTAAATATTTTAGGAATCTTCGCCAAATATTCCTTATTGGAACATTTTTACATGGTTGGGTTCACATTTTCCAACGTAAGTATGAATTTCCATATTTATTTGTGCCAAAAAGTGACCTAGATTCAGCTGTCATGTGTGAAGTTTTTTCCTGTTTTTGGATTTGTTGATATGTTCGTATGTGTTGTTTGTGACAAAAATCATGTTATTGTGCTTAGTATAGTGTGTTGCATAAGATTCTTATGAAATTTTCTTAAATTTTCCTAAGAATTTTTACATTTGCATTTTCTTGTGTTGTTGTTATTGTTTTTTTTGTTTATTTTCATAAATTAATTTGTACTTCTTCTTTTTTTGTTTTAGGCGTTCCGGATGTTGACGGACCGATTGATCGGTCACGATCAAAATAAGAAGTGTAAATTTTAATGCTTTGTAGGACTTACATTCAGTTGCCTAATTATGGTACTATATGCACCATATGTGTATGTTTCGTTTTTTTAATAAATTCAATGAAAAAGCTCAAGTTTTCTTTTATTTTTATTTTTTAGTCGCCCTACTTCTTTTTTGACAGTGGTGGAGTTGTACTCGGTCGTCGCTGCATATTTTCAGTCTGACTTTCTACTGGTCTGGCAAATTCACTTTCAATTTCTT
Organism: Xylophagus ater; assembly: GCA_963422695.1. Classification (NCBI taxonomy): domain Eukaryota; kingdom Metazoa; phylum Arthropoda; class Insecta; order Diptera; family Xylophagidae; genus Xylophagus; species Xylophagus ater. Next base: position 31,719,536 of record OY730480.1, on the reverse strand, counting down.
TCTTTTTCTTCGTTTGATTTTTTCAAAATCAATTCTTTTGATAATTTTTTGCGGAATGAAGATAACTTCTCCCTCCTTAGTTCGGAATCACTGAACATCATTTCCGATTCTTTCCTTAATATCTGCAATTGTTGTTGATGGACGCAACGCCAACGAGTTGTTGATGTATGCCCAGTTGATTTTAACAGATTGATTCGCTATTGGTTGGCATGATCTCTGCTTTACGGGAAGTTCCTCTTTTTTTGCTTTTAGTTTAGGTTGTTGATACCCTTTTAATGGTAGCCCGGTTAGAATGTTGTGTCCAGGTTGTACGAAAAGTGCAATATCCCGTTCCGTCAGTGGTGAAGCTATGATGCTGGTTGCGTACTGGATCTCGTCCTGATGTTGATGCGGCTGCTGTTGAAGTTGTTGTGGTTTGCGTGGTTGACCATTAAGGATGTCAAATCCAGCTTGGATGAAAAATTCCAGATTTTGTTTATCAATTGGTCCACATGAGGATAGATATCCATGGATATCTAAAATATCGTTGTCGAAATCGTCTTGTTGCATTTCGTCTGTAAGGAAAATTTTTTTAATTGGGATGGGAATAACATACAAGTTGAACATGACGCCACATCGAGACTCAAACTGGTTTTACGTTACATAATGTTAGTTGGATGAGTGGATGTCCACTGGCAAAGGACATATCTTTCGAATGTGTCTTCGAAGACTTGTTGATTTTGTTTTCCCTTGGACTACACGAATTGCTCCATCATCTCCTGCAAAATTTTCCTCGATTATTCCTAACGGCCATGCCGTAGGCAGTATGTTGTCGTCTTTTATGAGGACGACGTCTCCTTTCTTTAGATTGGGTTGCAATAATTGCCATTTGGATCTTTGTTGCAATGTGTGTAGATATTCTTTGGACCATTTGGCCCAAAATTGCTGCGTGATATATTGTACGTGTTTCCAGCGATGCTTTAGGGTTATGATTGATGCTTTCAACTCTGGTTCTGGCACTAAATTCAAGAGTTGTCCGATCAAAAAATGTTTCGGAGTTAATACCTCTAAGTCTTCGACGTTATTATTAATACTGCATAATGGTCGCGAGTTCACACATGCTTCTATCTGAGTCAATAACGTCATGTGTTCTTCGAATGTGAGCAATGTTTTTCCAATTATACGACGTAAGTGGTACTTTACAGACTTGACACCCGCTTCCCATAAACCTCCGCAATGTGGTGCCGCTGGCGGATTAAAATGCCATGTAATAATTTTTCCTTTAAAAAATTCGGTGGCTGGTAATGCTGATTCTTTAATGGCTTGTCTGAGGTTTTTTTGTAAGCTTACATTTCCGCCCTTGAAATTTGTGCCACAATCTGAGTATATGTGCTGGCATAAGCCTCTTCGTGCGACAAATCTATTTAGAGCTGCGATAAAAGCTACTGCAGTCATGTCAGATATTAGCTCTAACTGTATGGCCTTCGTCGCCATACAAATAAAAATACAAAAGTAGCCCTTGTAGGTACGTGCTGACCTATGTGGGGATGTTTTTAGGCTAATAGGACCAGCGTAGTCGATTCCAACGTGAGTGAATAGCTTGGAAATGTTAACTCCTGATGCACGCAAGTTGTCCACCAGTTGAAAACGTTGTTCCTTACTGAACGCAATGGATGTTATGCAATTGTTTATTCTGCGAGCTATTGTTTTCTTTGCATTTATTATCCAGTACTGATGTCGACTCGTGTTCACCATTCGACTTAGTCCACCATGCAGTGTGTCCGCGTGTAGTTGGTCTATAATAATATTAGTGATATGGTGATTGCTTTGTAGAATGATTGGATGCTTTCCGTTAAAAGGGATCACTGCATTTTCTAATCTTCGACCAACTCTCATTATTCCATCTTTGTCCACAAATATATTAAGGGATATGAGTTGACTTCTTTTAGGTAATAGCTTATCCTTTTCTAATAATTCATACTCCAAACCAAATGCTGTTTTTTGCACTAATTTAAATATTATTTTACGTGCAACTTGCGATTCTGCGACCGACAATTGCCCTGTCTTTTTACTGTCCTTGTGAATGCAATTATGAGTAAATCTACTAATATATGATATTATTCTTGTGAGTGTCGTAAATGATGAATATTGTTGTAAAATGCCTGCGTTGATTTCTGATACAAACGTTAATGGACTTACTTTCCTTGCTTCTAATTCTGTTTTGTTTGGTTTTATTACAATATTTGACCACTGCTCGCAATTTTTTACCAGCCCGTCTGGTCCCTGCCAGCATAGTTTATGCTGTATTAAATATTCTGCCAAAATGCCCCTTGACACTACGTCTGCTGGATTATCAGTAGTTGGAGCATATTGCCAATCGTTCGGATTTGTACTGTTTTGAATTTCGGTCACACGGTTTGCGACATATGTTTTCCATCTAAGGGGGTGACTCCGTATCCAGTGTAATGTTATCATGTAGTCAGACCATGCTATTGTTTTAACATTCATCAACTGCATGTCGGCTATGGTGATTGTGACTAGCCTGGCCAGTAAGACTGCTGCATTTAGTTCTAATCGTGGCACCGTGATTTGCTTTATTGGAGCCAGCTTTGTTTTTGATGTGCGTAATTGTGAAGCGACATTACCATTACAATTTTCTATGCGAATGTAGATAGCTGCTGAGTAGGCGTTAAAAGCTTTGACGCGTCACAAAAACCATGAAGTTGAATGCTTGCAGATTGTTTGGATAATCCTATCCACCGGGGAACTTTAACAATCTGAACATTGCTGTTTAATATTATCATTAACTTTCACATCCCAGGAGTGACCCGTGATCCATAATTCTTGAATGATCATCTTAGCAAGAATCACTACTGGAGCAAGCCAACCTAACGGATCATATAAGGATGCGACTTCCGATAAAATGTTTGTTTTGGTGGCAGCACCACAATTTGCTTTTGGAGTGACAATAAATGTGAAATAATCCAGATCAGGATACCACTTGATTCCCAGAGTTTTTACTGATTCATGCCAATCAAATATTTGTGCGGTAGTTGATCTTCGATTTTCTGCAGGAGTGTTTTTGAGTATTTCTGGATTGTTACTCACCCATTTTCGTAATTTGAAACCGCCAACATGCAACATATTGATTAGTTGCGTTTGAATTTCCGCTGCTTCCACTACGGTATCTGCACCTGTCAGAAGATCGTCGACATAGAAGTCGTTCTTTGCAATCCTTGATGCAATCGGAAATCGCGCTTCCTCATCCGTTGCCAATTGTTGTAATGTTCGGACTGCTAAGAAAGGTGCTGACGATGTGCCGAAAGTTGCCGTTTTTAATTGGTAGTTTTGAATTTTCTTCGTTGCTGGATCTTCCCAAATGGTTTTTTGAAATACCCTCTCATTTGGATCTAACGAAATCATTCTATACATTTCTTCCACATCCGCAGTTAATGCTATTTAATGTTTTCGAAAATATAATAATGTTGAAAAAAGCTTTGGTTGTAGAGTAGGCCCAATTAGCAATTGCTCGTTCAATGATTTTTCATTGCCGCTTTTTGCCGAGGCATCAAACACTACTCTCAATTTAGTGGTTGAGCTTTCTTTAAGTACTGCGAGGTGTGGAATATAGTACTCGTTCTTATTTTCGGTTGTGTCAATTCTCCCCATGCGACCCATGGAGATAAATTCATTTAAACATTTGGTGTATTCGGTTTCTAAATTCGAATATTTCTCAACCTTTGTTTCAAATAATTTTATCTTTTAATTGCCTGGATGATCCAAATGTTGCTGTTTGTCCATTTGCAAACGGGAGTTTTACCTCATATTGTCCGTTTGGATGTCTTTTATGTGTTTCTATGAAAATATTTTCACACCATTCGTCTTCAGGTGATTGACGTGGTGTTGTCGGTATTTCTTCACTCTCCCAAAATTTTTTCAGTTGTAATCCTAAATTCTCAAAAGTTTCATTGACGAGTGTGAATACTTCGACCTTTTGGTCTGGTAATCCATCAAGATTTCCAACAAGGATCCACCCAAGTATGGTGTTTACAGCAATAGGTTCATGCTTGCGACCTTTCTGCACCCCTTCCTGTAGGATGCTGGCGTATAGTTTTGTCGCTAATAAAATATCAATTGGACCCGGTTTCCAGTATGTTGAGTCAGCTAACTCCAATCCTCTGATGTGAGTCCATTGATTTGGACGTACTGGAATCGTTGGTAAATTGTTAGTTATTTTATTTATGACTAACATTCTTGTGTTTATTGTTTTGTTTTTATCATAACATGATGCTAACTTCATATTTATTTGCGAATAAGACCATGCTGCCTGTTTTTTATTTAGACTTGTAATCTGTATTTTCGTTGGTTGCCTTTGTAAACCCAAGCGTTTACAAGCCTTTCTGTCACAAATGGTGTTTGTGATCCTGGATCAACAAGACATCGTCAAGTTATTGAACGTCCATTACGATCAATTGTGGTTGCCAGCGCTGTAGCTAGTAACGCATTATGTGTTTCTGTAACTAAAAAGTTTTTACTCCATCTGCACGATTGGATGCTGCCGATGTTGGCTCTGTCAGCCTTGTCTGACTATTTACTATTTTCTATTGTTTGCTTTGGTTGGTTGGTTAATATGTTCAATTGCATATTGAGGAGTAGTCTTTTGTTCTCGTATCGCGATCTTAATTTTTCCCAAGCTGGACTATAATCTTGCTCCGTTATGGGAGAGTGCTTTAATAATTTTTCGGCTTCTCCAGAAAGACATCCCTTTAAATAATGCAGCTCTTGGACTGCCAACAAATTCTTGTTGCTGTGAACCATTGAAACAAATAGATCTTGAAATGATCTCCATGGCGCATACTCGCCACTAAACTTTGGTAAATTAATACGTGGTAATTGCGTGAGATTCTCTGAAGCGTGATGAATCGACTGCTGGGTAATGCTAGTGCGACGCGTTGCTTTAGAGTTGTTTCTTTCTTCTAGTCCTTCTGCAAGATCTGATATATATTCAATGTATTTGGCCTCAATTTCCACATATTTCTGCTTGACGACGTACTCATGCGCACAAACCGTTTTTGATGTTAAAATTAATTCTTCCAATTGTGTGTCAAATTGATCGAACTCTACCCAGGCTTTTTTTAGTTCATCAATTTTATTTTCAAAGATGCTAATTGTTCTTTTGACTGACGCCGTTTTTTTCCATTTGCGGTCAACCGTTCAAGTTTTTGTCCCCAAACCATTAGTGAATTACACAAATTGTCCCTTTTCCCTTTATATAAATAATTTTTCCTTTCTCCCTTTTAAAAAATGTTATTTTGAATTGCTTCTTATATCTACTACTTTTTGACGATTCTTGCAAAATCCCGCTCGAAGGACCAAAATGTTTGTTGAGAAAACAAAGAAATATAAAATGAAATGCAAGAATTTCGTAAAAATAATTCAATCTTTATTCACAAATAGAGAAAAGAAACACTATTTATATAAAAATTTGAATCGCTGAATTAAAGAAATTCTTCAATGTTAAAAAAAAACAATCAAAATTTGAAATTAAAAAGAAAAAAAAATTAAAAGTAATAATAAAAAAAGATGATAAAATTGGTGAAAATGATGAAATGATGAAATATGATGAAAATGATGCAAAATGATGAAGAAAAAAAATAAATCATAAAAAAAATCGAAAATAATAAAAAAAATTAGAAAATCGATGTTTTCTAATTTCGCGATGAAGTTTATTTTCTGAAAAACCAAAAAAAAATCCTGTTATTGTTATCTGCTTGCACCATGACCCATGCGAAGGGAACAACAAAAAACTGTACAACAATTCCTGTGTAAGTTTTCGCTTTCGCTGCTGTATAAAAAGTGAAATTTTTATTCATTTTGTACTGCATTTTATACAAAAATTTTGTATGGAAATTGCATGTTTTCTACGTATGGCAGTTCCAATTCTTATTTTGTGGAACATGTTCAGCTATTTTATTTGGTTGATGTCGGACTTCTCTTTCTGGTTTGTCATCTCCTTTTTTTTAACATGCAAGTATGGCATTTTAAAAATATTAAACATTATTATAGTTTTTATTAAATATTTTAGGAATCTTCGCCAAATATTCCTTATTGGAACATTTTTAATAGTTTCATAGCAACTCAATTTCAAATGAATTCTTAAACAGTCAAATAAATAGAAACAAACAAGTTCTTTTGGCCACAACAGTTATCAAAGCTATTTCGGACGATGGAAATCAAACATATCTAAGAGCTTTGATAGACCAAGGATCACAGGCATCATTTGTATCAGAAACTGTCGTGCAAAAACTTAAACTGAAGAGACAATCAATGTATGCTAATGTTACTGGAGTAAGTGGATGCAATGCAGGTAAAATAAACAGTTGCGTCAATTCCTGCTTAACAACGAAACGATCAAACACACCTAACATTAAGATAGAAGCGTTCATACTGAAAAATCTCACAAATTGGTTACCCAATAGCTCAGTTGAACATCATGATTTCAGTCATCTTGACGGTTTGATATTAGCAGATCCAGGCTACAAACGACCAGGAAAAATTGACCTTATCTTAGGTGCAGATGTTTATTCCAAATTATTTTGCGGAGGCCTTCGAAGAGGAAACGAAGGAGAACCAATAGCACAAGAGACGATTTTTGGCAGGATAATATCTGGTGAAATTCCGAACATTACTTCCGCAAATCCGAAAAGAAGTATTGTAAGTTTCCATGCAGCAGTTGACTTAGTACAACAATTGAAGAAATCCGCGGAAATAGAAGAAATGTCAATTCCGATTCCAAAACGACCTGAACATGGAATATGTGAACAAATTTTCCAACAAATTTGTATGAGAGACTCCAACGGACGATATCAAGTGGATTTAGCATTCATACATGAAACTAAAAATCGCGGATTGGGAAAATCACGAGATATTGCGATATCTAGCCTCCTTCAAATGGAACGTCGTTCTCAAAAGGATCCAACATTCTCGGGAGAATATCATAAATGCATAGCAGAATATATTAACCTAGGACATATACTAGAGGCGGAGACTATAGAAAATGACAACGTAAGGATCACGAATGAGGTCTCATTCCTGAGATGCAACTATCTACCTCATCATGCAGTTAAGAAAGAAACAAGTACTACTACTAAATTTCGTGTTGTTTTCGATGCTTCCAGAAAAACTACAAGCGATATCTGTTTAAATGACACTTTTTATACGGGACGCACCATATAAGATGACCTTGCCTCTATTCTATTAAGATGGAGACGTCATAAGATTGGTTTCTCTGCAGACATCGAGAAAATTTTATCGTCAAATCAGGGTCAAACAACAAGATGCTGAATATCAAAGAATTGCATGGCGAAAGTCATACAACGAATCAATTCGAGATTACTATCTTACAAGAGTAACATTTGGAGTGACATTTGCCCCATATTTAGCTATTGGAATGTTTCAGCAATTAGCTACAGGTGGAGTCGATAATTTTCCTTTAACATCAAACATCTTATTGAACGACTTTTACGAATATGATCTCTTATCAGGCAGCGATGCTCTGAAAGAAGGCCACAAAACTCAAAACAACTTCATAGAACTATTGGATTCAGGAGCATTCCAACTTCAAAAACGGTCAGCAAATGACAACAGACTTCTGAATGCATTACTAAAAGAATTTCTAGAAATTGATTCACACCATGAATTCAAAACTAGTTTTGTCAAGACTTTTGCTATTCATTGGCATCCAAACACAGATTCTTTTACGTACAAAGTGAATATCGAAGCGGATTTAGGCAATTACAGCAAACGTAAAATACTTGGCGACATTGTACGATTGTATGACCCACTGGGGTGGCTTGCACCTGGAATAGTTTCCGTATCGATATTTCTTCAATCCCTGTGTCTTGCAGGTTTAAATTGGGATGAAAATGTACCACTGAATTCAAAATTTTTCTGGAAGGAATTTCGTAAAGAATCACATGTGATTAAAAATATAAAAATGCAAGGATGGTTACACACTAATGCACAATCCGGAAACTATATGCATGTATTTTGTGACGCATCAAATAAGGCATACGCAGCAGTGTTGTATTTGATAGGCATAGATCATCAAAATATAACACATACTAATTTACTGACTTGAACTAATCATCCCAACGACATGACACATCACTACTTCATCAAGTTTATACTATACTAGACCTGTACAGGATCTAAACTCAAATACTAAAAAAAGGACCGTAGATAATCTGATGCGTTATACCATCCATGAAATAAACAGATGTACACCAAAACGGAAGAAATATCAAAATCATAAAAAAAAACGAAATGCATCATATTCATACATTACCCATAAGCTTTAATAAAAAATACAAAAACACCTTTAAAGATTAAGGAATCCCACACAGTAAATATTTGAAATTCCTTTCCAATATTCATTTAATTCCTTAATTCATGGCGAGTCGGAGCGCCCAAACTCCATGTTCGTTGAACATGGCAATTACTGCACGGAGGAAATGCCGCAATAATTACTATGTTTATAGATTCGTGTACATATTTTGACCCACTTTTTACTGGGTCAAGGCCGGGGAGAATGTTGAAGACTCATCAATATGCTGACCTGAAATTATAAAAATTATATCAGAAAGGACTTAATAATAATATTCAATAATCATGAATTATTTAATATTATTTTTTTTCTTACTCGAATGTTTGTTTACCTTTGAACTGTCACCCGATATCGACATGAAAACTGATCGTCAATTGAAATTCACAACAGGAAAGCTACAAAAAAAAATCATTTGTGCTGTGCACACGCGATAGAAGTGAAACCTTCGGAAAACTAAATAGCCGGAGAATGAGAAGAATACAGTATCGGGTGTACGATAATTACACACGGTCTACGTTAGTTAATATTTCTGGTATACCAATTGGCTTACGAGAAATAAAATACTACCAGTTTTTTTTTACGTGGGCCAATACTGGTATACCAATTCAGTATCTGACATGCCGTTGAACTGAGAACAGGAAATAAAAATAGCTGAAATATTGGCTTTATTTTTTCTCGAATATATTTATCAATTTGATAATTTCACTTCGCAAAAATTTAGTTTCCGTCATTTTATTATATGCAAATGTCAAAAATTGGTATACCAGCGCTGTCTACGAAAATGGTATACCAGAATTGTCATACCAGAAAAATTGGTATACTAGCAAGGTCTACACTAGCTTTTCAGCAACCAATTTTGCTGGCATACCAGAAATATTGGCTAATGTAGACCCTGTGTTATAGGATTTATTTATTAAAATATTGGTACCAAGTTTAAAAGTTATTTCCCATTTTATTATTCACACTCTTTGCTTTCAATTTCAATAAATGGCAACTTATGATAACTAAAGTATGAAATGAATGCTTTGGTTTGGATTTGATCAATATATCTTTGAAATACAGCGTCAATTACTGTTTTTGATCTTGTTGTCGATTTAGTGCGACCACTGCACATTTTTAAATTTAATTTGGTGTTGAGGAACTCAAACAAAGGGAGCGCTGTATCCAATGCAAAGCTAACATTAAAATCCCAACTTAAAATCATCGGAATTTTATCGTAATCTTTTTTAAGAATCCCCGATATTTCTGGTGTGTACTTTAGTAAATTCTCGTGGACGAATTCAATAATTGTATTTATTGATTGGTTGGGAGGAATGTAAATTGCCACAATTATAACTGATTTATTATGGCCCAATCTGCTTCCAGAAGCAGATATTTCTTCCACTTAAGAAAGCTGAACAGACAGTGATTCTAGTTGTTGTACATTGAGATATATTTGTGGAGTAACTACACGGGCTGTCATTTATATTATTATGGTATATTGCAACTCGGCCTCCCTCATACATTTTCTTTCATATTGAACAACAATATCAAAATTTGGAATGTCTACAATAATTTCATTATTCATCCACGTCTTGGTAAGAATTAGAAACTTCGACGGCCATGCTATTCCCTCTAATTGAAGATCCTGTACATGAGCTCATAAAGTTTTTGTGGAACTAGTTTTCGGCACACTTGGAAAATGTTTTATTTAAATGATAAAACATTCACAAAAAGATACACGTGAACAAATTCTATTTGATCAATATGTATATCTTTACGAAACAGCGCACAAAGAAGAGACGAAGATAATACGAAACACTGTATTCTGTATTCTCTGTATACGGCGCTCAGAAATCAGACAGAATAATAGCAAGGCAACATTTCAGAAAAAATTATATTTCCTGAAATAACTGGGCATATTTATCTGCAAAATTTTTTTATGGAAAATTTTTGTTCTTATGAATTCTGGCCGACTGGTATTTCATCTTGGTAAAATAGTCTCGCTTTTTTCGCGTTTCATCCAATTTTAAATCACTTGCAACGCGACTAAAAAAGTTTTCACTTCAAAAAACAATAAATATCTTGTTTACTTGTTGACCTGTAAAACGACAGCCATGTTCCTTATACCATATTGAAAGAAGAAAGTATTTCTATACAGCTGTTTTTTTAATAGGTATGAAATTCATTTGCCAAAAACAAATCTCCCAAAGTTCTACAGCGATTACAAATCATGGCGGTCGTTCCATTATTTGTTTGTCTCCTTAATTCAAACAAGCATGGTCGACGAAGCAGAAAGGCTTCTACGACAGTTCCAGACCATTGGGATAACTATGGCCCAGCCTCGAACACATTGGGCAAACGTTATGACAATAAACGAGTGCTAGTACACACCCAGTTAAAAGTTCTGTTTAATCAATACATTATGGGAAATAATCAAAGATTACCTCTCGAAACGAGGAATCTATGGGAGCAATCCTTGGGCAACACACAGGAGGTACCTTCAGTAGATGAATTTTTCAAATTTTTAGAATCAAGTTATCGCACGTTGAAAGCTTTAGCCGATAAAAAGCCTAACAATAGGATAATACAAAATCATCATGTCAATTGTAAAAGTGGATGTCCACTATGCAAGCAATAACAGAATTGGCATGCGTTCAACAGGTTCTTAGGGATGGATTTTACCATGAAAACAAAATATGTACTCGACAATTAGCTGTGCTATAATTGTCTAAGAAGAGGACATCAAGCGAGAAAATGTCTAAGTAAAAGGGGATGTAAGAGATGTGGAAGAGGACACCACATTCTGCCACATACTGACAATCTCACATCTTCCGTAGCAACCAGGGAAGATGTGAGTTATACAGAAGGTTTCAACTTCGGCCATGTTCGCGCAGAACAGTGACGGTCAAAAAACCATACCAAGAGTTAACGTTCAAGGGCTACTCGCCATCGCCATGGTAGGCGTAGAAGACGTAGAAAGTAGTTCTGGAATATTTCGAGCGTTGGTAGATTCGGGACCACAAGGATCGTTTATAACAGAACGAGTAGTTCAACAACTAAAATTGAAAGGTTCACGGATTGATATACAAATCACGGGACTTGGAAAAGCAAAGGTAGCGACAATCAGCAAACGAGTAAATTTTAACATAAAATCACTCAATTAGAAATTTCTACTAAACACAAAAGCTTTAGTACTTAAGAAAATCACTGGAATAACTCCAGCTGACAGTGTTCATGAAGAAAATTGGTCGCACCTTAAGGATGTCGAATTCGTAGATCCACAATTCGCTCAACCTGGAAAAATTGACATGTTGCTAGGAGTTGAAGTATATTCTGCAATCTTGTTAGAAGGTATGAGAAAAGGGCCGATTGGATGTCCAATTGCCCAGCGAATACATCTGGGATGGATATTGTTCTGTGGAAACAGTAGATCCAATCAAAACACATGATTCAACGTCAACGTTGAAAATGACCTAGATAAATGGCTAAGAAGATTCTGGGAAATGAAAGAATTGTTACCGTCGTACCGTCGTTACGTAATCAGGCTGCGAAAGAGACCAATGTGAAAAATTCTTCAACGAAACTCACAGACTTAAAGAATCTAGACGATAGACCTAATCTCGGTAATTCAAAATATATTGCAGAAAAATGTTTTCAACAAATGGAAAACAATTTGCAAAAAAACAAATTTTTAAGGATTACACAGGTTGTATGAAAGAGTATTTAGATAGGATTAAGGGAAACGCAATTAAGCACAAAACTATTGCAGCCAATCGGGTAATTGACATACAAGAAAATAATACTTTCAATCAATGGCGGTACATTCCTTCAAAAGAAAAACCCTGCAGATTGTACATAATGAGGAATAGACCCGGTGCTATTGAAGGATCCAGACTCATGGTGGCATGGACCGATATGGCTAGCACAAACTAAAGAACATTGGCCATCGGAAAGTGTAGAAGTGAAGGAAACCATTCCCGAATTAAAACCTATAAAAAGTCTAATATCTCGAGAAATTAGTTGCGTGGATTTGTTCAATAAATACTACTCATTTTCAAAGTTAAATAGCATGGTGTCTGCGGTGGAACCACAAAAATAATAAATATGTGAAGCAACCTCATTTAACCACAGACATATTAACATGTGGTGTTCGCATTTTCTACTAAACCATTAATATTTACCTTCGGTTTTAATTTGAATTTTTCTACTCAGTTTATAAAATAAAACTCAGTTTATATTTTTGTATTTTTTCAACCTAGATTTAATTATTTTTGTTAATGATCTAGTTGTATTTTATTTTTAAAATATTAAATTAAAACAGAAAGAATTTTCAGTTTTCCTCCAAGCTTCGAAGCCGAAGTTCAATATTAAATTAAAAATATCATATCTAAAATTAAAATTATTAAAATAAAAATATTATATTCAAACTTTAAAACAAAAATAATTATTAAAATATAATAAAAATGCACTTATTAAAAAATTTAAATTATTTGGAAAAAGGTTTTATTCAAAACATAAACCATATCCAACATTAATAAACATATAGAGATAACAAAATCTAAACAAGAAATTAAGTGTTTACAAACGAATGTGAATATACCAAAGGAAAGTAAGTTGTTGAACTCAAAATCCGTTTCTTGCAAATGACGGATTAATAAGAATCCATGGTAAATTAGCTAATTCAAATTTGCCTTATGTTCAACAACATCCCATTATTTTGCCAGAGGGACACCATGTAACCAATACACTCATTGACGAATCTCATATCCAAACTTTTCATGGAGGTACACAACTGGTACTCAATGGCTTACGCCCAAACTATTGGATAGTAGACGGACGAAATACCGTCCGGCTTCGCATCTTTAAGTACAATCGATGTGCTAGATTTCGTGGTCAAGCTCGGTCTCAATTTGTTCAGAACCGCTGTGTTTAAATTGTTCATTTTTAACTGTAACTTAAAATTTTATTGTTTTTAATTATTTATAAAAAAAGGAACCCGGGTGAAAAATTATATAATTGCAAAGACGTGAATTTTGATTTTGTAAGAAGCAGACATCCTTTTGTTCACAGTAATTTTGATTAATAAACCTTGTTAATTTAATAATTGCATTGTTTTAACACAGAGTACCTAAACAGAGAAACCAATTTATATAAAATTTGTGTACGCTGTGTTTTCCTATCCGTGTGTAAAAAAATCCCTAAAGTTACCATAGTACAACGTGTGATTTTTGTTGGAGGAAATGATTAAATGGGACGCGAACTTCATTGTGATTTATTCCCCCAAAAAATTTCTGAAACATTTTGAAGAACCAATTAACTACAAAAGAGCATCGCTGGTTTTCAAAAACAAAAAAAAAATTTATATAAAAAATATGGTCTTATACAGGGTGAAACAAAATGAATGTTGTGTATTCCTTAGGAGCCATTAAGTCCCTTGCAGTATGCGCTGTGGCTTCATCTTTTTGGAACCAAATAGTGGTTTTCCACAGCTGGCCTAAAAATTTTCCAACATCTTCCGATATTGAGCACTATTGATGGAAACTGCAACACCGTCTTCATTTGCGAAGATATTTGGACCAGTGATCCTCCCAGACGATACACCGCACCAAACAGTACACATAAGTGGGTGTAATTGTCGTTGATGAATTCCTCTTGGATTCTCTGTAGCCCATATCCTGGAGTTCTGCTTGTTTACGAAGCCATTTAACTTGAAATGGGCTTCAACGCTCATTATCAAATTGTTGAAGCAATGGACCGTTCATGTTCAAAATAAAGGTGGATGATTTTGATTCGTTGTTCAATTGTGTATTGTTCCATTTCACATTCCCGATTAAAGAATCCTGCAATAACATTTTTAAAAAAATTGAACAAAAAATTATCAATAATTCACTATACAACATTTTGCGCCACCCTGTCTTTTTTCCAAATATGTACATATAATTATCGAGAAAAAAAATAGAAGGTTGCTTCCTATGCTTCTAAGCTACATAGTTTCTACGAAAAGAGAACACGGGGAAAGGTTCAAACACAAATGATTTTTTTCCTTTTATTTGATCTATATTTCTTTTAAATGCAGTCTCAAAGACGAGGGGGACAACGTTTGGGGAGACAAAGGGGTTTGATTTTTTAGCAATATGAAAATTTTTCTTCTAAAGGAACTTACTTTCAATTTTTTGTGATTTGATTCCGTGAAAAATATATTTCAATATAATTTCTGGTAGTTTCTGGACAAGCGATATCTTAAGGCAGAGGGGTTAGGAAGAATACATTTTTGACAAAATTTAGATTTCTTTGGTTGAGTCTTATAATAATGTTTTCAAAGATTGGTTAGCAGAAAATATTATTGAAGTAGTTCCAGATGAAGAACTTTCCCTGCAAGGTCATTATTTACCTCATCGACATGTTGTAGAAGAAATAGGTACAACAAAAATTCGTCCACTGTTCGATGCGTCAGCTCGAGAAGAGTTCTCCATCAGTGAATGATTGTGTAGAAAAGGGTGTTAATCTGATTGAGCGTATACCGACAATTTTGTTGCGTTTTAGATTGGGAAGAATCGGTGTAATTTCAGATATCAAAAAGGCTTTTCTAGAAATCGGTATATGTGAAAAGGAGAGAAATTTTTTACGTTTCCTGTGGTTAGACGATAGCAATAAAATCGTTGTATTTCGACACAAGAGTGTAGTTTTCGGTACTTCCTGTAGTCCTTTTCTGTTGGGCGCAGTAATTGAACATCATTTGCAAAGCAGCATAGAAAAGTGTGATGTGCAATTTTCTAGGCATACTATTGAGAAATTATAGAACAGTTTTTATGTTGATAGTTGTGTAACGAGTGTGGATAATGAGAGCGAACTTTATAAATTTATTCGGGAACCGCGTATTACTATGAACAATGCGAAATTTGATCTTAGAGGGTGGGAGCATACAGTTTTAAATTCAAGTGAATTAAATAACGGTATCAAATCTCCAGTATTAGGTTTGACGTGGAATCGTGTAAATGACACTTTGGAAATTAGTTCAGAGATTTTTAAAAATATTAATGGAACAGTTGTGTCCGAAAATTTTATTGGAACACTTATGGAAAGAAAAAATTGGATGGGATACTGAGGTTAATAGTGATGTTAAAACTAAATTTTTAAGCTGGTTGAACGAGTTACCACATTTAGTTGACATCAAAATTCCGAGATGGTTTGGTACCAAAATTATAGAAGACAACAATTTGGGTGTGCACGCTTTTTGTGATGCGAGTCAGGTTGCTTATTCTACAGTAATATTTTCGCGAATCGAGAATAATTCAGGTGTGGAAGTTCAATTAATTCAAGCCAAGTCAAGAGTCGCGCCTGTCCGAAAACTGACTATTCCTCCTCTTGAATTATTATCTGCTACGATTGCTGTGAGGTTGTATTTATCTATAATAAAGAGTTTAACTAATCATGAAGTTCCAGTTAATTTTTGGAGTGATTCGTCAACGGTTTTGTCTTGCATACATGGAGAAGATCAGTGGGCAGTTTTCGTTTGGAATCGTCTACAAAAAATATTGATGATAATAATCCAGACTGCAAGCATGAAAACTTGGAAAAGGTGGAATCAGATCATCATTCAGATTTGCGACAGGTTGAATATAGTAATGAAGAAATTCCAGTTGCTTATACCCGTAGTGGTAGAAAGGTTAGAAAACCGATTAGGTTGATTTTGTAAGAAAGTTCAAGGTTTGAGTTGCTTTGCATCTCAAGGTGGGAGGATGTTCAGAACCGCTGTGTTTAAATTGTTCATTTTTCACTCTAACTTAAACTTTTATTGTTTTTAATTATTTATAAAAAAGGAACCGGGGTGAGAAATTATATAATTTCGAAGACTTGAATTTTGATTTTGTAAGAGGGAGACATCCTTTTGTTCACAATAATTTTGATTAATAAACTTTGTTAATTTAATAATTGCATTGTTTTAATCAATCGAATTCCAGATTCCGTTTTCAATCTGTTTATTTTAATAGAGCATTCTAGGCAAGATCTTAGCCCCTTACAAAATTCATGGGAGAGTTTCTACAACCCAGAGCAACAGTTTCTCGACCATTCTCGTATTGCAGAGTTGATTACGCCGGTCCAATTGACCTACGAATGTCGAAATATCCTGAAGCCAAATCATATAAGGGGTTATTTTAGCATATTCATCTGCTTAGCTACTAAAGCCAATCATATTGAAATAGCATCTGACTTAACTACTGAAGCATTTTTAGCCGCCTTTAAACGTTTCATCAGCAGAAGAGGCAAACCTTTCGATGTGTATTCAGACTGGGGTACAAACTTTGTAGGGGCAAACAGAAGGTTGTTACGGGAATACACTGAAAGTATAAAAAAACGCAAATCAATCAATGATCCCATTGGCTGCAAACATGAACATAATATAACATTTCAATCCACAGCTACACCTCATTTTGGAGGATTATGGGAAGCAGGTGTAAAGTCGATCAAATGCAACTTAAAACGAACACTAGCAGATTCTTATCTGACGTACGAAGAATTAAGCACAGTATTAAACCAGATTGAAGCTTGTCGC
The DNA here is from genome assembly GCA_963422695.1 of Xylophagus ater. Lineage (NCBI taxonomy): Eukaryota > Metazoa > Arthropoda > Insecta > Diptera > Xylophagidae > Xylophagus > Xylophagus ater. Next base: position 31,702,635 of record OY730480.1, on the reverse strand, counting down.
AATCCAAGACATTATCGCCAATGACTGCTGATATTAGTGACTTTGAACCTCTAACAGCTGGTAATTTCCTCCTAGGATCACGAATTACAACGCTTGTTGAACGGTTTTAAGTTTCTTAAAACTTAAGTTACTTAAAATTCGTTATCTACAAAATTCCCACATTATATGGGAATATTTTACTTTTCAAATTCATATAAAATATTACACGTTTTATCTAAATAAGCAAAATGTGTAATAGATAATATTGCACTCGAAAATATCATATATACTAGATAAGATAGATTATATAATGTGAGACGTTTTTGTGCAGCAGACTCATTTTTCTATCGTCTTAAAATAAAGTCGCATCGATAAAAACAAAAGTATTGTTTGAATTAAAAACTAACCTATTAAAAACTTACTCAACATGGCGACCTTGCCAGGATAAAGTTAAAAAAAAAAAAAAAAAATTTTTTCAAGTGTTCAGTTTAAAATTTAAATTCTGGAAGTTTTTTTTAAAGTTTTTTTTGAAGTTTTTTTTGCAAGACTTTTTTTGAAGTTTTTCTGGAAGTTTTCGTGAAACTTTTTTGGAAGTTGTTTTTTTTGAAGTTTTTTTTTGACGTTTTTAGTTTAAAGTTTATAAAAACTATAATAATCCTGTGTGAATATTGTTTTAAATATGGGAAAAACCCAATCAAAATCTTCAGCGCCTTCAAACGACGGTACCGTTTTAAACACCATTGAAATCGATCAAGCTACGATCCAAAATACTGATGTTATTGTGTGCCTGTACATTATAGCAATTCTAATGATATTAAATACTGTACTAAATTTGTACAAGATGTGGCACAAAAACATGAAGCGCAAATACTTCGCTAGAGGACAGTCAATGGCAGAATTAAAATAATATATTTATACAACAATAAAAGGAAGAAAAAAGTCGACCATACCAAGAAGACAAAAATCATCAAAATAAAATAAAATAAATGAAAAAAAAAAAATTTTTATAATTAAAAATTTAATTTAAGGTCAAAACCGCAAGTAGTTTAAAATTATATTATTATTAATACCCTATATACATAAATATTTTTGATAAATTGTAGCCATTAAAGTTAAAAATACTTTGGTTGACAATCAAATAAATATAGTATATTTTGAAAAAAAAAAAAAAAAAAAATATACATTTTTCGCAACATAATGATTTTTTTGAATCCTCAGAAAATCTTTACCATAGTTTCGTACACATTTTAATCATCAAAATTTTTGTCCCAATTTCAAATTAAAATTTTTAATCCTAATAAATTTCATAAAAATTCGAATAAATTTCATTAAAATACTATAACTGAATTTACCAATGCCATGGACAGTAACCTACGAAAACTTGATAAAACCACATTTATTAAATTTTAATAAAAGCTATAAGTGCGTAAATATTAAAAAACCACCGAAAGGGTTAACAGCGGAAGCTCATAAAAATACTTTAATTATAGAATATAACAAAATTGCAGAAATCTTGCAAAAATACGACACACAATTCCCAAACAATACAGAATCTCAAAAACTTTTCGAAAAAATTAAACATAAAATCGTTAATGCACTTCGTTTACTAAAACTCACGTATTCTAAGCAATTACAATTCGGAGAACAAATAAATATTACGCTAGTTGTATCAAATTCAACTGACTCAGACACGCAATCGGAAGACAATAATCCGTCTCCTGACTCTACTCTATCCGCATCAGATATAGAAGACGAAAAACCAAAAATAAAAATGCCTTTAGAAGCTCACGAATTTTTATCACTTGCTGCTAGGCTATTACCAAAGTTCGATGGTAAAGCAGAAAATTTACAATCATTCATTGACGCAATTAATTTAACTAACTTACAAGCCGGCCCCCATTTAAATTTATTAATTGCTTTGATTAAAACCAAATTGGAGGGCGCAGCTCGTAACCTAATAACTAATGAAGCCACCGTAGCCGCTATCACACAAACTTTGCAAAATAAAGATAAACGTGAATCTACCGAAGTCTTAACTGCAAAAATCATGAGTATTAAACAAAATTCTAAGTCAGCTAACACATTCACTCAAGAAATTGACGAACTGACAAAATCTCTAGAAAACTCTTATATTGCAGAAGGTGTTTCATCTGAACTTGCTCAAAAGTATTCGACACAAACTGCTATAAAATGTTTCACCAAAAATGCAACGAATGAGAAAGTAAAACTCGTAATGGAAGCTGCTCAATTCGCAAATATGAATGAAGCAATTGCTAAATTTGTCGGTATAAGCACCGATAGCGCATCAAATAATAACGTGATGTAGTTTAAAAAACGCAATAATAGTTACAACAACAATAGAAATAACTATCACCCAAATCACAGATACAATAATAACAGAAACTTTAACGGAAATAACAACCGAAATTTTAATAACAGAAATAATCAAAGTTATAACAATCGAAATAACGGTAATTACCGACAAAATAATAATAGTTATCGACAAAATAAAAATAAAACAACGGAAATAACAATAGAAATATCCGTAATATGCGTGCAGAAAATCCGGGAAACGAAATAGGTCCCCAACAACATCAAGAAGGGGACCCCCAGAACGAAAACTACTAAATACTTACAAAAATGTTTACAATATTAATTTAAACCTTAATAATTATTAATAGCTACGTTGTTTTAAAAACAGATTTAAGTGGTACTTACAACAACTTTTTATTGTACACAGGCGCAGATATCTCAGTTTTTAAAGAAAATTTCCTAAAACCAAATTCAGAAATACAAAAATATAATCCATGTAAAATTAATGGCATAGGAAACGGTTCTATAAGCACGCTCGGCACAGTAAAATCAAAAATAATTGTGGAAAATACTTCCCAGAATATATATATATATCACAATTTTGCAATTGTGGACCAAAATTTTCCAATACCTGTGGAAGGAATTATTGGGTTAGACTTTACAAAAAAGTATAACTGTATACTGGATTTTTCAAAAAATGATAATTCATTAATATTACGTCCAGACGGATATTATAATAAAATAGTATTTGATATAATCGACAGTCCAGAACCTAATTCCATTTCATTACCTGCACGGTGTGAAGTTTTGCGAAAAATTTACTTAAATGAAAAAATTAATACAAGTAGTGAAGAGGAAATTTTAATCCAAAACCAAGAAATTGCTCACGGAATCTTCATAGCAAGAACCCTTATTTCAAAACAAAACCCTTATGTAAATATTCTAAACACTACGTCAGAAAATATTTTATTAAAAAACATTCCAATTAAAACAGAAGATCTTAGGAATTATGATATTCACCCAATTCAAAATGTAACATCTGAAAACGACACTGAAATTTTAAATAAACTTTCAAGAAATTTTCCACAACTTGCGAAAGAAAAGTTAACTAAATTGTGCACCGAATATATAGATATTTTTGCTCTGGAAACAGACAAAATAACTTCAAATAATTTTTACAAACAAAAATTACGAGTGAAAGATGAAAACCCCGTTTATATTAAAAATTATCGCATTCCACACGCTCATAAAGAAATTGTAAATAAAGAAATAGAAAAACTTTTAAAAAATGAGATCATAGAACCATCAACCTCAGAATACAATAGCCCTGTTTTATTACTTCCTAAAAAACCACTTCCAGGAAATCCACAAAAAAGATGGAGACTTGTCATCGACTATCGCCAGGTCAATAAAAAACTAACTTCGGACAAATTTCCACTCCCTAGGATAGACGACATACTAGACCAGCTAGGACGTGCAAAATATTTTTGTAATCTAGACTTAATACAAGGTTTCCTGCAAGTCGAATTAGACCCTGACTCCAGAGACATAACATCATTTTCTTCTGATAAAGGCTCTTTTAGATATACTCGCCTCCCATACGGATTAAAAATAGCACCAAATTCATTTCAGAGAATGATGAGTATTGCATTTTCTGGACTTGGTCCATCCAAAGCATTTCTGTACATGGACGATTTAATTGTTATTGGATGTTCTGAAAAACATATGTTTCAAAATTTGAAAGAAGTTTTTTCAGTCTGCAGAAAATTCAATCTTAAATTACATCCTGATAAATGTCAATTTTTCCAACACCAGGTGACTTTTCTTGGCCATAAATGCACAAACAACGGCATTCTCCCTGATGATTCAAAATTTAATTTAATCAAAAATTTTCCTAAGCCTAACAATGCTGGTGCAGCTAAGAGATTCGTCGCATTTTGTAACTACTACCGTAGATTCATTCCAAACTTCGCAGAATATTCTTATCATTTAACTCGATTAACGAGGAAAAATGTTACTTTTTCTTGACTCATGCGAAAAATCTTTTCAATACTTAAAAAATTCACTTATTAGACCACCAATTTTACAATACCCAGATTTTAATAAAACTTTTTGTATCACAACAGATGCCAGAAAAATATCCTGCGGAGCGATTTTAAGTCAAGAATCAAATGAAATTCAACTTCACATTGCTTACGCGTCACGCACTTTCACAAAAGGTGAACAAAACAAATCCGTTATTGAACAAGAGCTCACAGCTATCCACTGGGCCCTTAATTATTTTAAACCTTATATTTATGAAAAAAAAATTCTGGTAAAAACAGATCATCGACCTCTCTCATATTTGTTTTCGATGAAGAATCCATCGTCTAAATTGACAAGAATGAGACTAGATCTTGAAGAATTTGATTTCACCGTAGAATACATCAACGGAAAAGACAATAACGGAGCTGATGCTCTATCTAGAATCGACTTTGATGAAATCAAACAAATTACAAATACAGCAAAGGTGATTTTAAAAGTAACCACTCGCTCTACCACACGTAGTCTAAATCAAAACCAAACACCAAAATGTGACAATAATATAATTTTAATACCACCTAAAATATACGAAACATTAAATAAAAATGAAGTTAAAAATTGTATCCGCTTAGTATTTAATTTAGATAAGTCTAAATTATATTTAAAAAACAGCAAACAAAATTTAGTTTGCATGGATTTAAAATCCTATTTTGCTAATGGGAATATTAATCTAAATCAAGTTTTTCCAAGGCTAGAAAAAGAGGCCAGCAAATACAATATTAAAAAATTGCAATTAACATTAAATGATGATATATTTAATATTATGAACATTCAAAAATTTAAAAATATTGCGGAACAAAATGTTGTATCGATACAAATCGCGTTAACGCCTAAATTAATTCAAATAACCAAAAAAGACGAAAAATTACGATTAATCGAAAAATTTCATAACGATCCTATTTTTGGAGGACACTCAGGTGTCGCCAGATTGTTAAAGAAAATACAACAAAAATACAGATGGAAAAATATGACTAGAGACGTCTCTAAATTTGTAAAAAACTGTAAAAAATGTCAATTAAATAAAACAAGAACAAAAACAAAGGAAAAGTTATCGATAACAACAACACCACAGCGCGCTTTCGATATTGTTTTAATTGACACAATAGGTCCATTAATAAAATCCGATAATGGTAATGAATATGCAGTTACAATAATTTGTGATTTAACAAAATATTTGGTTACTATTCCAGTACCAAACAAAAATGCGAAAACTATAGCAAAAGCTGTATTTGAAAATTTCATCTTAATCTATAGACCAATGAAAGAATTAAGAACTGACTTAGGAACAGAATACAAAAATCAGACAATGACAGAAATTCTGAAACTTCTGAACATTGAATATAAAACTTCTACGGCTGACCACCACGAGACATTAGGCACAATCGAGAGAAGTCATAGAACTTTAAACGAGTACTTACGATCATTTATTAGTACAAACAAAACCGACTGGGATGAATGGCTACTTTACTTTACATATTGTTTCAATACAACTCCCTCGACTGTTCACGGATACTGTCCCTATGAACTAATTTTTGGGAAAACCCCTTCAGAATACGATTTTCTAAATTCCACACGTATAGATCCATTATATAATCTGGATTCTTACGAAAAAGAATTAAAATATAAATTACAAATTTCACTCGACAGAGCTCGACAGTTAATTTCGAAACTAAAGCTAAATTCAAAATCCTACTATGATAAAAGTTCTAAGCCAATTCAGATCAAAGTTGGTGATCTGGTTCTTTTAAATATGTCTGATCGCTTAAAACATAAACTTGACCCACTTTTTAAAGGTCCGTTTCAAGTCAAAAGTATTGATGATTTAAATTGTACA
>OY730480.1:30806397-30972265 GCA_963422695.1 Xylophagus ater | reverse complement strand
GCGATGGTTCTTCTGTTTCTTGTTCTAAATTGTATATTTCGTAATAGTTAAGGGGACGTGTGCTGAAATTAAAAGGGGCGATTTTCGTTCGTTTCATTTTGGTATTGAGTACACAAAGCGTTATTTTTCCGTTATCAGGCCTAACTAAACAACTTCCAAGGTATACTCCTTCACCAAGTTCTTTCGACAAGCAGAGTCTATCCTGTTTGAAATCCACTTTTATTTGAATCAGTCTTCGGGAGCGGGGCGGAATATGAATTGCTCCCTGAGTCTCCACTTCATACTCCGTTTCGTCCTGTGGTTGATTCGTTAAAGTTTGTCTGTTCCATGAGCCACTTACAATTTTAACCTCTGATTCAGGTGTTTCCACCTGTTCGTTGGTGACATCTATATGGACCTTATCCATGGAATCTAGGGGCGTACTTTTTAAAAATAGAATTCCGAAGTTATCTTCATCAATCCTAATTTCGGGAAAAGTTAAACGTTTATTTGGGCCTTCAATATTGCAATTACGAGAAAGGAAATCGAACCCTTAAATTCCATCTCCTGGAATTGGAGTAGTTTTTTCCACCACATGAAATTTACATGATTGCGATATGGGGGGTGGGAAATTGGTAAGAGATGTACCTAATGTTTTTCCGGTGCCGAAAACAGTCTGAATATTTGTTTTTTCTTCTTTATTTATTTTTATATTATCCTTCAAAGAGGATTTTTTTATTATACTTATATCTGCTTCCGTGTCTACTAGTAATTCGGCCGGATTGTTTATTATAATTGGTAAAGGTACTTTTATTACGCATTTAGAAAGAGTAGGTAGTTTTTGGGCGGGCTGACACCTTGTCTCGTTTTCTTGGGGGCTAAGGTGACAGCCCTGTTTTAGTTTTCCGTCGGTTTAATTGATGGGGAATTATTTTCATCCCATAATTTTTGTGCTATACAGTTTTCTATAGTGTGTCCAGATTGTTGGCAGAAAATACATTTGCGCATATTGTCTGCAGGGTGATCGTGTTCCCTATTATCATTTGGCTCGTTAGATATCATGTTAATTCGTTTTGTTGATGTCGGTAACGTTTGAGAATTACAATTGTTGTTCGTATACCCATGTATTCGGCATCGACTACAATATGGGGTATTCATACGCGTACGGCATTCATCATACGTATGCCCAAAACGATTGCAAAATTCGCATGGTGGTCGGGGGTTCGATGGGTTTTGGTCGTGGGGTTTATTGTAGGAGTCATTGTGTCGCGGTGAGTTATTGGTATTGTTATTATTGTTTCCTACTTCAAAATAATTGTTAATCCCTCCGACAAACCTATTGTCGTTGCTACGATTGTTGTTGTTAAACGCGTTATTCTGGTAGTTGTTCCTCCTCGCATTGTCGTTGAAATTGTAGTAACTGTTGTTGGGTCTGTTGTTGTTGCTGTTGTTGTAATTGGTGTTTCTGTTGTTGTTGTTGTTGAAGTTGTTGTTTCGGGTAGTATCGCTGTTATTGAATTTGTTAATTCTGTTGGTGTTGTTGTTGTTGAAGTTGTTGTTGAAGTCGTTGTTTCTGTTGTTGTTGTTGTAGGAGTTGTTGTTTCTGTTGTTGTTGTTGAAGTTATTGTTTCTGTTGTTGTTGTTGTTGTTGAATTTGTTGTGTCTGTTGTTGTTGTAGTTGTTAAAATTGTTGTTTCTGCCATTGTGGTTGTTGTTGAAGTTGCTATTTCTGTTATAATTGTCGTTGTTGAGTCCGTTTTGATTTCTGTTGACGTTATTGTTGCAGTCATGGTTACTATTGTAATTCTCATTTGAGTTGGTTACGTTTTGTTCCTCTGTTTGGGGGTAGAACATTTGAGACATGGTTGGTGTGATATGATTCAACAGATTTGGAGTATTTAGAGTAAATTGTCTTTCCGCTGATTCAAGAAATTCCACCTTACTTGTCATTGCATCGAAATGTTCGTGCTTAACTAATAACTAATTATTATTAAGTTAGTCCCACTCTGCTAATAAAAACAAATGTGGGCAACAACCAATAGAACACAAATAGGTTAGCCGGAGAGGTTACATATCCGATAACACAGCAGAGTCAGTGATCAACAGACTCTTCAGTTTCTCCTTACTTAGCGAGAAGTCAAAGTGTGCAGAGTTATTGTTTACACTCTGTAACATTATAGAAACTGGTTCAAACCTTCCATAGTCAGTAAGATGACAGTCGATCCTGAATAGGCTTACACTTCTTAGTGAGTGTGCGTTAACTTTAAATTGTATGCGTTCGAGAAGACTCGAAGACTCAATGGCACCAACAAGAATTTGATGAATGAAGACTATGTCAGCAACTTCCCGCCGTTTCTGGAAAGTCTGAAGATTAATCAGTTTTAAACGATCACGGTAAGGAGGGAGAATGATAGCATTGCTCCAAGGAAGACCTTTAAGAGCAAAGCGAACAAATCTACGCTGAATAGCTTCAATTCTCTCAGTGTGTACTGTGTGATGCGGGGACTAAACTTGACTGGCGTATTCAAGCACCGGTCTAACGAAGGTAATGTATAGAGATTGAGTAATATATGGGTCAGAGAACGCTTTAGACCAACGTTTTATAAACCCCAGCATTGATGAAGCTTTGTTGATAATTGTGTCAATATGACAACGAAAATTAAGCTCACTATCACATATGACACCTAAATCTCTAATAAAATCAACTCTCGAAATAGAGTTTCCCAATAAAGTGTAATCAAATAAGACTTTGCTGCGTTTCCGCGTAAATGCTATTGTTTCGCACTTGTTAATATTAAGTGACAAATCATTATTTGTACACCAAAGAGTAAATTTATCAAGATCAGCCTGAAGCAAGTAACAATCCTGTAAAGACTACATTACTTTAGAAATTTTCATGTCGTCAGCGTAAATTGTAATCTCCGAATGCTTGATAATAGTCGTAACATCATTAATAGAGATGATGAATAAGATAGGTCCTAAATGACTACCTTGAGGGACTCCAGAATGGGCAATAAATGTATCAGACCCGATAGAACGGAAAAGAACCCGATAACGTCTACCAGAAAAGTAGGAATTTATCCACTTTATAAAATGGGGCGGAAAACCAAGAAGTCGTAATTTTAGTAAAATAATACTGTGAGACAACTTGTCGAAAGCTTGACTGAAATCAGTAGCGATGACATCCAATTGTTTTCCTCGCTCCATCGAGTTGATGGCGGTAGAGACAAACTCAGTCAGATTAGTAGTCCTTGACTTGGCTTTAAGAAATCCATGTTGTTTCGGGGATATAAATGGTTTGCAGTGAAAGTAAAATGATTTATAGACAATACTTTCAAACAGTTTAGGCGTGCAAGATAACTTGGCGATGGGCCTGTAATTACGAATGTCAGCTTTAGAACCTTTTTTGTGAACCGGGATAATAAAAGAATCTTTCCAAGCATTAGGAAATACACCCGAGGTCAATGATTTTTGAAAAAGGGTAGCAAGCGGCAGCGACAATTTATGGCACCAATTCTTTAAAACTATAGCAGGGAAACCATCAGGACTCGAGGTAAAGTCATCCTTTAGCAATTGGCTCTGATTAACAACAGTCTCGGCATTAATACTTATTGAATTAAGGGTGGTATTCGGATAATCACCTAGATAACTAAAGTAGTCATCAATTGGTGAAAAATTGCTGCCAGAAACAGCTTGTCCAAAAAATGCGGCGAACAGATGGGAAATTGTTCGGGCATCATTTGTCGAGTTATCCAAATACTTCATAGTAGAAGCATACCCATCAGTTTTACGTTTGCAATTAACAAATTTCCAGAACTGTTTAGGATCAACGAGTAGAGTATCATGCATTTCAGATAAATAAGAGTTATACTCAATTTCCAGTAAACATTGGAATTCTTTCAGCAAAGATAAATATTCGCTATGATCGGAAACATCACTAGAATTCAGATAATTCAGCCATGCTTTATTCCGCTGATTGCGCAAACCTCTGAGTTTATTGGTATACCAAGGAGGAGATGAAGTAAGATTTTTTTGTGTACAATATGGTACTGACAAAACGAAACACCCAAATAACGCGGAATAAAACTTCGAAATGGCAACATTTATGTCATTGTCATTAATAATATCATTAAAGCCAATGCCATGAAGCAAAGAGTTTAGTAAGTTGAAATGAGCCTTACAGAAATTAAACTTACAGACTTCGTCAGAACATACCTTGTCGTTAGTCATGTCACTGGCAAATAATAATTCCAATGGCGGATGGTAAGGATTAATGGCAGAAAACTAGCATCGGCTGGTTTGACCAAGCAGTTGCCAGAGTTGGAACAGCAGACCAAGTCCAATAATCTATCCAAACTATTTTTAATACAGCTAATCTGCTGTAAGTCACATGATGTAAAGCTATCAATAATAAGCGATTCTTGCAACGAAGAAATATTGGAAGCAATGTAGTGAACATCATCATCCGACTGCGCCCATGTTAATTGGGGTAGGTTGAAATCGCCTAAAATGATTAGGGAATCATTGGGACGCATGGAGTCAGTAATGAAATCAGCAGCAGCGACCAAGAGTTTGTAGTATTCAATTGCACAAGAAGGTGGCAAATAGCAATTTAAAATATAAATGGTTTCACGGTGTAGAAGGATTTTAACACTTACCAATTCTAACAATTCGGTGTTCGGAATGACAAACACCGAACAATCATACACAGATCGAACTGCAATAAGCACACCACCCCCCAAGCGACTATGCTGCTCAGCACTAGTGTACCTATCTTTGCGAAGTATTTGAAAATCCGAGGTGAAAATCTCGTTCTCATTAAAACTAGGATTTAACCGCGTCTCCGTCAATGCAAAAATGTCGTAAGAACGTGCTTGTTCAATTAGAAAAACTTTTCTCAATTTAGAGCGCAGTCCCCTCACATTTTGATAGTAAAGGGACTAGCGTTTAAGTTTTTTGAATTTATTGGACTTTTTGTTGGATTTTTTTTAGTTTGCGCACCAACAGAGGAAGGTCGACGACTAGAATGCTCTCTAGGAATAAACTGCTGTACGAGACTTTCGTGGGGCCAAAAGGATGGCGAAATTACCCGAGGGAAGAAATTATCGTGTACCAGAAGTTTGAAGGATGAGACATTACTGTTAAATTTAGTAATTTTAGCAGCCCTAGTATTTATGCTCGTAAAATCAAACAATTTCAATGGTATGGGGTGCTTAGAAGGAAAAATAAAACTCGAAATAGATGACACAATAAAGCCAAGAATCCAAAAGCCAAGAAGGATAGCGTTAGCACTGAATGATGAACTAAAGTTAGAACTAAAGAAAATGGAAAAACAAGGCATAATTGTAAAAGAAGAAGAATACACTGACTGGGTGAGCAACATCCTAATAACAAGAAAAAAAAGCAAAATAAGAATTTGTTAAAATCCGGCAGAACTAAACAAAGCGTTAAAAAATAGTAATTATGTCATTCCAACGCTTGATGAGATATTACCAGCACTAAAGGATGCAAAAGTATTCTCCACTTTTGATGCAGCAAAAGGATTTAGGCAAGTTTGTCTTGATGAAGAAAGTAGCAAGCTAACCACATTCTATACGCCATATAGAAAATATAGATTTCTTACAATGCCTTTCGGATTTAAACCTGCAATGGAAATCTATCAAGAAAAGCAGCACGATATAATACATGGTTTAAAAGGAGTCATAGTATTAGCAGATGGTTTACTTGTATACGGCAAAGGCAAAACAATGGAAGAAGCAGCCATTGATCACAACATAAATCTCGAAAATTTGGTAAAACGCATTCAAAAAAAAAACCAAAATTGAATAAAGATAAGACAAAATTATGTCAAACTGAGATAAAATTTTACGGTCACATCCCGAACAACCAAGGAGTGAAGGCAGATCTCTCAAAGATTTATGCTATAAAATCGTTTAATAAACCAAAAGATAAGCAAGAATTAACAAGATTCTTATTTATGATAACATATTTGAGTAAGTTCATATGCAACTTATCCAGGAAAACGGAGAATCTAAGAAAACTAACACATGCAGATAGTGATTTTCATTGGAATTAAGAACATGAGAAAGAGTTGAATGAACTCAAAGAAGACTTAATGAAAGAACCAACATGACAATATTACAATGTACAAAAGCCAATTACAATCCAAGCAGACGCTTCTTCATATGCATTGGGCGCAACAATTATGCAAGATAATAAACCAATTGCATATGCATCTAAATCGCTAACCGAGACACAGCAAAGATACTCTCAAATAGAAAAGGAACTTCTAGCAGTTCTATTCTCATGCAAACGATTTGACCAATATATCTGTGGCAAAACAGATGTAACAATTCAAACCGATCATCAACCGCTGATACGCATTTTTGAAAGAAGTCAAATTTCGGATACGTCCAAAAGAATACAAACAATGATGATGTTTTTAAGGCGTTATACGTTTAAACTAATATACATCAAAGGAAAAGAGATGCATATTGCTGACTTTCTGTCAGGTCTTAAAAATCACGATGAACTAGGTGATGAAAAACAATATGAAATATTCAGAATAATAGAAGAAGTTAATTTATTTGCCGACATCAAAATTAGAGTTTCAAGTCTAAATAAGATAAAGCAAGAAACGTTGAAAGAAACAGTACTTTAAGAACTCAACAATGTCATAATAAACGGATAGCCTGAGCGAATAAGGGAACTAGCGAACGAACTTCATCAATACTGGAATCACCGAGATGATTTAACAACGCAACGCGTATTATTTTGAAAGGAGCTAGAATTTTAGTACCGGACGAAAAAAATTTCTAGAAAGACTGCATTACTCACACCAGGGAATTGAATATACTACCAGGAGAACTGACAAGAACGCTTTTTCTTCAAACAGAGCTAAAAGAAGTTCAAGAGCACCAAAGAAGTTTCAAGATTATATAATGGACCAATCAACTAAAAGCAGAGGGGATGTTATTGTAGGTAACGCACGCGTTGCCGCTAGTGTAAATGCGGACTATGAAAATATTGATATAGACAGCGGCCCGACTCTTCTTGTCAGAATGTCTAGTGTGAACGCATGTATTTTTATCATAGTGAATAGATAATAATTACCTGATCAGAACATCGATTCAGGCATACATTTGTCGTCGTTTATTGCCACCTTTTTTGAAAAATTTCCGTTATATGAAAAAAAGGGTTTGCCACCTCGCTAAATCTAATTTCGAAAAGGAAATTATTTATACTGTCGGGAAATTTTTTGCCACCAATTTTTCTGACGTGTTTTGGAGATAGTCAGTATTTTTCCGTTAGTAAATTGTATGAAAGATTTCGTCAATTTTAAATCAAAAATTTTTTTTCTGTTTAGCGATTAATTCTCAATTAAATTAATTTTTACTTTAGTACTATTTAGCACTAAACTAAATAAAATTATTTTTCTCTTTTAGAAAAATAATAATTTTACCAAAAAAAAAATTTTTAGTTAAAAAAAAAAATTAACAAAAAATGACAATGTATTCTTCGAATAATAAAAACATATGTTTCGAACTCAATGACTAAATACATATTTACTTGCACCCATTCTGACGCATTTTATCAACCATATGTGGTGTCTTGGAAAAGTGACTTCGAATGTCGACAAATGCAGCCTGAATCGCTGCTCAGATCTTATTATTTTTATTAAGCAAATTATTTTCTTACAGAAGCACGTAAGAAAACAGAAAGAAGAAAACCAACATTTATTTTGTTTTTTCCAGAGAATGAAATTCTCTTCTGAAAATTCTCAAAAGTGAAGAAATCTTGCGATAATTATCTTCTTTTAATGGCAATATCGCAATACCATATTTTTAGTACTCACGAAAATATCATGCACATCAAGTTGTCATGGAGATATTTCTCAACAAAATTTAAAACTGAACGATAAATTCAATAAATGATTTGTTAAAAAAAAAAATTATTATTTGATAACTATCTTTTGAGAAGAGTTATTATTGATAAATATCTCTTGAGAAGAGTTATCTTTTTTGAAATGTCTCTTGAAGTAATCAACATATTATGGTAGTACGAGCACGACAAGACACATATTATAATTATATTCGGTAATTCATAAGAGCTACATATAAAAATGAATTTGTCAATTGATAATATCCCTCTCAAAATATCATACTGATAATTATCCTCAGTAATAATTATCATGGGAATAATTGAATTGTGTGATAAAAATAAAATGCATTTCTCTTTGAGGAAAGTCGTTGTGTATAATATTCACAGAGATAATTATTATTGTGAAGAAAATAGCCAAATGACAAATTTCATTCTCTGCTTTTTTCTCATTATTATTATTGCAATGAAACACGGCACACGTTATTTTATAATTTAAACATTTTTTTAATTCAAAAACGTTTTTAAACGTTTATTATTTATTTTAGTTTTTGACATCTCCCGTCTGACGTCATAAAAATATGAAAATAAAAATTCAAAATGACCGCCATGCGTGTCGCGCAATCGTATATTCTTTCATTCATGTACGTTATCTATTTTACGTTGTATGTTATATATTATATGGCATATTTTATATATTATATGTGCTGCGTTTTTTTTTTGCCATGCCCCACCCAGGAGCAGAATAAGTGCTAAATAAAACGAGCAAAAGCAGGAATAAGATTTAATTCAATTACTGGTACCACAGTTTAGCGGGCATCTTGAAATGAAATGAACGGCGAATTCTATAACTCTTATATCCCATCGACGCAAAATTGAACATATCAGAATTCTTCATTAAGAATTTAAAGAAAGTGTCGCCGCCTTTGTTAGAAACGGTAGAATTAGAAATGGTGGATGTAAATGCAATAAGTTTTTCCAGAATTATTTGTACTTCAAATATTTCCAATTCCTGAAAATTTTTGGAAAAAAAGAAATTTGGCGTTTTTAGATCATCTAAAAAAAAGTGCGTTTAAAATAATGAACTTTTATTTAAAATGATTTGCTTTTATATAAAAATTTTTAGAAATATATATAATATATTATAGGAATCGTTAAAGGATTTTTAAACAGGTTTTCACTGACGAGTTTTGGTTTTTAATAATTAGCATTCCCGGTAAATAGCTAATAAAAGAAGTGTTATCATGTCGATTGAAGAGTATTTCGGAATTCTTAAAAAAATGCATACATTGAAGAGTTGGGCTATAATAAAAGCCAAACATTTTTCCAAAGAGTAGTTTATGAACTTAAATAACTTATTGAAATTTTTCGTGTGCAGAAGTAATATAATTTTAATTATTTTATTAAAACACTAGCTGTACCCGGCCACGCGTTGCTGTGGCTCAGTCTAGTTAAATGAAAAGAAAGAAAAGAAATAGCGCACGTTTCTAGTATATTTAATTTCACAATGCTTGTAGATACACAATATTTTTTGTTGTTCCATTTTCTGCGCAGATATAGAAATTGTCTGGTTTGCCGACTCTAGAACACGCAACATATAAATGCCCATGTGAGAAGCAATCCGTGTCAAGATCTAAACCGCACAATTCTAAAGATTGGCCCTGAACTTTGTTGATGGTGATGGCAAACGCAAATCGAATCGGCAATTGCAATCACTTAAATTGAAATGGCACATCCGTTGGAATCATAGGAATGCGAGGAATGAGGACATCTTCACCTTTAAAAGGTCCTGTCATGATTGTTGTTTCTACGATGTTGCTCATTGATTTTTTTACTGCAACCCGCGTGCAGCTGCAAAGCTTTGGCTGGTTGATCTTTCGCAACATGATAATTGGCACACCGACTTTCAATTGCAGTCCGTGCGGTGGCATCCCTGGCAGATCAAGTGAATTCAAAAATTCTGTTGGATAATTAACCGCTTCATCAGCTTCCACAACCGTGTCGACGGACTTGTATGTGACCACCTGGCGTTGAATGTTAGACTGAATAATATTGTTAAGTTCGTAGACGTCTTTGTTCTTGGCCGCAAGAATAGCTCGTTCACTCAGCCAATCGTGATTCTTATAATTTGTTTGAATATTTGGAAATACTTTTTCAACCAATTCTTCTTTTGACGTCACTAAATTGCAGAAGTTATGAGGCAATGAAATTGGTCCCGACGTCGGATCAACCGGCACCTTTCCGTTCCCAATTTCCAACAATTGATGTGAGAATATCTCTGCTGACCGATCGTTTTGCAGCTGGACTCGCATATTTGTAGTTAATATTAACGTCTACGTGTCGCCACAATGTAGAGTATTTCAGGCAAGCATTTATTTCGTCCGCTGGTGTCGATCGAGGGATTAATGGTAATGTTTGCCTGAAATCTCCTGCAAGCAATATTAATGCGTTCCCAAATGGTCTGATATTTGGACGTAAGTCTTGCAATGATCGATCAAGGGCCTCGAGGAATTTTTTTTGCGCCATTCTGCATTCATCCCAAACAATAAGTTTGCATTTCTGCAATACTTTTCCCATGCCGGATGCTTTGGAAATGATGCATGTGGGATTTTCAATGTATTGAATGTTTAATGGCAATTTCAAAGCCGAATGAGCCGTTCTTCCACCTGGTAGCAATGTCGAAGCTATTCCGCACGAGGCAAGAGCTAATGCTATGTCATTTTGGGATCGAATTGTGGCCAGAATCAATCTAATTAGGAACGTTTTACCAGTTCCCCGTGGCGCGTCTGAAAAGAATATTTCTCCAACTCCGTTATTGACAGTTTGCATTATTTGATCATAAATCCCCTGTTGCTCAAACGTTCACTTAGGAATATTTGATTGCACATAGAACAAAAGAGCACCCGTGTTGTAATTTTGTTCACGACGTAATTCTATATCGAACAAAGCAACAGCAGATCGATTCGGTGATGGCATTCCCAATAGATTGAGAACCTTGTTCGCGATTTCTAAGTACAAATCTTCAATCATTATCAACACATCGTTGTAGATTTCTGCTGTAAGATTCATGTACATATTTGAATTTTCCACGCGTATTCGACGGAAACTCTCTTCAGCCATGTGCGCTTTAAATTTCTCCCATAGCTCTTTTGGAGATGAAGGAGAGCAGAAGGTCAATATAATTGCAAACAATAGACGAATTTTATTTGGGTGTGATGTGTTGCACGCGTCATTGATGCACACATCCCAGTGTCGGTCGTTCTCCAATAAATTCAGAGCTTGACATGCACTGCGGAAAGTGGCATGTGTAACACCGTTGACAATTCCTAATTGGTGGAAAAAGGTTGGACCGGGCACATTTATCAACAGCATGCGAAGAAAGAAGCATTCACCTTGATTGGGATGCACGGCTTACAGTCTGCCTATCGTAGTGTTTTTGAATATGCCAGGTTGTCCGTCGACTCACTCTCCTCGTTTGCGTCGTTCAAATGATTTTCTACTCGCTTTCCATGTGTAATACGTAGGTACTTCCGAATACAGCAGTGTTTTCGCAAATGCGTCATCTTGACATAACGTGAAAAAAAAAGTTAAGGCTGTAGCCGGTGGATTCAAGGCTAATTGTTGCACATTTGCCGCTGTGAAATAAGCGCGTTGGCCATTTTCTAGATGTACTGGTAAGTGAACAGCAGTTGGTTTTCGTTCATGTATTGGAAATGAAAGAATTCGCCATACAGCTTCATTGCTGCTTATGTATCATCCAGTGAGATACTGTGCGATTTCGTCGATATGTATGACCGCATTCCTATCACTTCTTTCTGGTTGCACGCCAAAAACTGCCATGTCGCTGCCTTTGTTCACGTACTTACAAATATATTTGATCGATTTAACGGAGTTACATTATTCCGCGTTTATGTGCGCTTTGTATGTTTTTGATAACAAAGGCGAATATGGAACATCCCACGTCTTCCAACGTTAGTTGTATTATCGTCATTTATAATTGCATCTCGTAAATGAATGTATTCTTCAGAGCGAAGCTTGGTCTGATTCAAACGGATGAATATCAAACGTTCTGTTTCGATTTTTGCATACATATCTACGATGTATTGGTGAAACAATTGACCGCATTTCAAAATGTGATTCTCTTCATTCTCTCGAATCATTAATCGGTATGAATAATAGTTCATTGCGCTGCATTTCATATTTGTTTCTTCGCTACTCACTGGATTTATCATCTTAACATTGAAGTTATATCCATCGGCGCCAACCCAAAAAATTATTGGGCATCGTAACATCGATGAGTTTCCGAAACTGTTGTCAATTGATCAATTCTCCGATGAAGAACCATATTTCTACATTGGAATTGATCTCCTGTAACTGCAGGGTTTACATATGTGGTTTTTACGAAGAATGTAAGTCTCCTGATGATCCTTACGGCATATCTTCTTCCTTGCGAGGAGAAGATATGAGGTGGTGCAGCTTATGTGAACAACTAAAAGGCTGCACGCCAAGCTGAGTTGCGCTTGCTAGCTCGCCAGAGGGGTGGGTCGTTGTTCGCCACCATCTACCATCAAATTACACACAAATTTTTATGCGTGCATATGAATATTAATGTCGTTTAGACTTTATGGGGATGACATAAGCTATCAAGCAAGGAAATTCGGTTGTGGCGAAAACAACCGAATAAAGGGAGTGTTCGTTAATTCTTGGTCACCGAAACTGACCGAACTCATCGCGAAAGCCTTGCAAGGCATGCCCGGACCGATTGGTTATAGGTGTGATTGCCGGACTTTGAGGCACTTCCCACCCGCATGGACCGACAGCAGAATGCCGGGCCCCGTTGACGATAACCGCCCCTTCAATTGGTTATCGTCCCTTAATTTTCTTGGTTATATGCCCTCACGTATCTAACCACTCATTCCGTCTTTCCCTCGCTCGCCCGATCACATCTACTTATGGCTCATCTGAAAACAAAATTTCATTTATTTATTTTCACTTTTCTTCCAATATTTTTTTTTTTTGTAATAGGAGCTAAAGAAAACTAGATGACCTAGATGGTTCTTTCACCCTATACCATTGGTATAGATACAGTTTATTTCACCAAAACTTTGCATAACACAATAAAAGAAAACGGGGTCTCACAATATGTACCCTATGAAATTGAATTATTGACATATGTGCATGAATACAGGCATTTTTATTTTTCTTTATTCTACCAAAAACAAAAATTTTCCAAATCGTTAATACCAATCAATTGAATTTTGTAAATTTAAATTTAAATTTTTATTTTCTCTTTTCTTTTCCTTTTAATCAATAACAGTATATATATACATATATTTAATTCATTTATTTAATCAGATTTTTCTTTCAAGTACCTCATTATTCCTTGATGATTTGAGCCGGATCAAGAACATATATATATAATTGATGCAGCTCGTACAATGCTATCAAAATTTTAGGCAAGAAAATAAATGCAATATTATTTATATAAAAAAAATAAGACCAAAATTTTGTCTTGTCTGATCTTGTATTTAAAGAAAACTCTAAGTTAAACAAATCAATATATTTTTTTTTTCTAAATGTTGCAACTGTTCCCTAACCTAACTATTAATTCTAAATTCTTAAATACGATTTCCTTCTGTCATTACAGATAAAGAAAAAAAAATGCTGATTTAATATTATTTGATTCACGTCCAAATATATGTATATTATAAAGCTTCCTGTCCAATTCGAGATTCCCCCTTTTAAATAAATGTGAACTCGTTCGCTATATGATGCCAACAGAAATTTAAGCGTACCAAACTGTCCCGTGATTGATGCTTTTGTGAAAACCAAGCGTGCCTGGAAAATTTCATGGACGAATGCCGCCAACGTGATGACTTCCCAAATAAAATAAAATTTATATAATAGAACGAAAAAACCTGAATTTTGTGGATGGTCCAACTCGAAATCAATTTGATACGTTCTTGCCTGTTCCCATTTATTTCTGGTTTGGAGGATTGCGTGCAGAATATGGATGATGATGATGAAGATCACGTGGGGTTGAGTCTTCCAAAAAAACACGAGGCACTTGTTTTAGGCTTTATTTTCAGATAACACTTTATTAGATTTTTCCTTTTTTTTTTTTCTTTTACGGACATGAAATTTTGTTATCTTTTTATTTAATATTGACAAAAAAAAATCGGGCACTTTTGCCATATAATAAAGAAATTTCTAATCACCCTTTACTTTGAGTAACATTTTTGTTTTATGAAAACAAGCTTTTAATTTAATGAATTTTTATTCTTTTCTTTTTTTTATATTCTTCTTTTTTTATATTTCTTCCACATTTTTTTTTTCAAACCCGGCTTTCCTCTTTCATAATTCAGACCAGACTTCCTACAACAAGGAAAAATTTTCATCTAAAAACTAACATAACAAAAAAATATATATATCCGTCTCCTTCTTCCTACTTGTTCGTCATCAGTTTCGAAAAATCAGACCACATTTGGCTAACGGATTGGAAGCATTTTTCATTTCAAAATTCTGCCGCGTGTTTTGTAAACCGGTTTATTTTTTCTCTTTTTGTCCCTTTCTTTAAGGAGAATCTTTCAAATTTTTCCCTCGTTTGTAAACCAACGGAAATAGATGGCTCCAACTATCACTAAGATCACTTGAAATGGTTTTAAAATTTGATTGCGATAGATGGCCATCCTGTTGGGGAGAAGAAAAAGCTTTTGAAATTTAAATTTCGCCGTGTAGGCTGTAAGAAGGTTTTACGTAGAAACTCCAAACTGTTGACTGTCAAAAAAAAATCTGATCCAACACAAGTTTTTTGTTCCCACGCGTTACACTCCGACTATAACAATTGCCACTTCATCTATAGTTGGAGCAGTGAATCTTCGTACATGTTCTCCAGCAGGCGTTTTGTCAGCATGAATAACGATCTTGTGTGAATCGGATGGCATTATATCAATTGCTGTTTCGTACAAATGCACTGAATTGCTTTTTTCATCAAGAACCTCTTGCAGTTGGGAAACGATGAACCTTTTTATGCCGGTAGAAATTCTGCAGCGTGCATTCAATTCATCATTGTCATCACCGATAAAATACATTTGTAAGAATTTGTGTTGACCATCTGGGAAGGGAAGCAAGGAGCCAGCCCTATGGTGAATTTGTCCTTTCACTTTGAAAGTTGGCATAAATTGAGCTGTTACGATTACTGCGCCGAACGGTGTCATTTGGAGCATGAGTTGTATTTGCTGATGTTCGATAGGAAATGCTTTGATTCGGCAGTATATTAGGCAAGCAAAGTTTTTAATGGCTCTGGCGGTTCTCCAAGTTGAGGCAGTTTAAGTTTTCCGGCGACGCAACATATTCCTTTCGTTTCTCCATTAAATTTTAGAGCCTTGCAATAAGGACACACTTCAGTCATAGTACCGATTAAAACATGCGGGCTGAAATTATAATCATCAGCTGGGTAGTACCGGAATGCAAGGCGTCTGTAATCTCGTGATTACTGTGCACGGAGTCTTATTTGACGTTGATCTGCAGTTTCTTGTTGACGTCTTATAGCCACCCTCAGCCTGTCGCGTTCAGTATGTTCAGAACGAAGCAGATCTGAAGCTGCAAAACGCGATTGCCGTGCTCGCAACCGTGCATCCTCAAATCTGGCTGCACGTCGCTCTGCTGCTTCCTCGGCACTTATTTGAACCATTCTTTGTCTCTTCCGGTTGTGCGCCGATGTTTGTTCTTCCTCAGTTTGATTTGCAATTACTCGTCGCACTACTTCCGCTCGCCCAGTATGACGACCTAAGTTCTTTCTTCTAGGAGGCATTACTTATGTGAACTAAAGCAGATCGATAGCACTGATTCCAATTATGCTTCGAAAAATGAAGAAAAATCGTTGTTTTTCAACGCCACTATCAAAGGCCAAGAAGGGAAATGAAAAGTGTTAGGGTCACTGAGTCTTATGATTTCTCGGGTCATAAGAGCCGACCAGCGTTGTCGCTGTCAAAGAAAATTCTTTGAGCGCCAAGTTTCCGACGATGACAATGAAAGGAATTTTCAAATCAACAATGCCAACAAAATTTAAGAAAAAGCGTTAAACGACCAAAAAATGTCCTTTTCCGACGATGCTACAAAAAACGAAGCGAAAACGTAATTTCCCAACGATGGTACGAAAAACAAAAAATAAATGTTTACGAACGATGATAGGAAAAACGAAGTAAAAATGTTATTTTCCAACGACGCTATCAAAGGCAAAGAAAGGAAATTAAAAGTGTTGGGGCCACTGAGTCTTATGGATCTCAGGTCATAAGAGCTTACCAGCGTTGTCGCTGTCAAAGAAAATTCTTTGAGCGCCAAGTTTCTAACGATGGTAATGAAAGGAATTTTCAAATCAACAGTGCCATCAAAATTTAAGAAAAAGCGTTAAACGAACAAACAACAATGGTAATTAATTAAAAACACAAAATCTCGTTCACAAATATTAAGTTTTTTTTTATTTCACTGTTCACTCGCTAAAATCACAATATGAAACGATTTGATGCAATATTATTTTGTGTGCGGATGACATCATTAACATTGATATGCATGAATAATCATTATCTTCTGTATACATAATGTATATGCAGTATATTCTCACTCAAAATTCATGGTTTTAACCTGCTTGTGGCTATGTGTTAGTGATACATTTTTTTAAACATTTTTTTACATTTACGATTTTGTTTATATAGATTTAATTTATTAATATAGATAATTAATCAAACAGAAATGATGTTAATTCATAATTTAGTAAAAAAATTTTTTCTTTGAATCAACTTTGAATCTAGATCGTAGCCCAATACCCCTCGTTTTTTTTGAATTACAACTGCCATTGACAGTAATTTTGTTGGTGAAAATGGGGGCAATTCTTAAAATTCGTCGAAGATTTTGAAAATTCAGCCTTGTCAATTCTAAATACCTTTTTTTTGGCTTTAAGCTTTACAAAAAATTATCTTTAGCCATCAGGTCTTGAATTACTGAATTATTAATATAAGTAAAAAGAGATAATCAAAATAATAATTTTTTTTGTTATAGATTTTTAAATTTACATATGACAGGAACATTGGCAATTATTGAATTTTTTGTACCAATCACAAAAAAAAATTTGATTTCTCTAATTTAGCTCCCGAAGTATTTCACTTGCACAATTACTTTCCTTATTTGCAAACTTTTACCATTATTACTTTATTTATAAATGTGCATTTCAAAACGCAACTCAAACGAAATAAAAATTTTTTGGAAAATTTCCTATTTCTCATAATAATTACCAATTATTCACTACCAAATTTTCACGTAATTCGTGAACTCTTTAATTATTTTTAATTTAATTTATTTGAGAAACCCCTTCTTCTCATACCTAAACTAAAAAAATAAATTTTTACTAAATCAGAAAGAAACTCAATTTAAAACTTAAGAAAGAAACGCGGCAAAAAGATTCTTTAAGAAACCTCCTAGCATTTTCGCTTTTAAATTCGACTGTTTGTTTTTCTTCTTTCAATGTAAAACAATCGTATTAGAATTTAAATTAAAAGAAATGCAGTGGCGGCATATCCAAATTTCACATGTTATCTAACAAAAAAAAGAAGAAAAACCTCTGGTGCGCGTTTTGGTGTTTTCTGGCTTTGCCTGACGCGGGAAATATTTATTATAAATGGCATAACTTTAGAAAATGTATTAAAATATATAATTTAAAATTCGTACAAAATTTGTTTCCTTGTCATGACGAATATTAAGAAAAAAATTGCCAATATTCTTTTTGTGCTAATTTGTGAAAAATGACAATATAATCAAGTTTGGAAAGACCATACCACCTAAAGGAAAATACCGGAAAAATGGCTAATCACTTGTGTAAATTCCAATTTAACGAGTAATTTTATTGAAAAATATTCTCCCGTGGGGAAAATTGACTTTTACATCAATCAATTAGAAAATCTAAATATTAAAATTTTTAAAACAAAAATATAAAAAATATAAGAAAATATGAAAATATAAGTATAAAAGAAACATATACATATATGGATATGTAGATTCGCACTGCGCAAATTCATGATAATCAGTTGAATCTAAGGGGAGTGTTGCTTAGGAAGAATTTTAGCGAGCTGTTTTTGTCCATTTTCTAATTAGGAGTTTCTGAAAACTGTAATCGTGGTGAGGGAGATGGGCGTGGTAAAAGTGGCCAATGAGGCGCGGCATTTGTCTCTTTCTCTCTAGGCGATTGCGGCACCGTGATTGGTTGTGGCCACCGTAGTTGGTTTGTAAGTGGAAAAAATGGCTGCCGCCAAAGCATATTGACCCATAAAATGGGCTGTCGACCAATTGTTTTTAAACATGGCTGTCGACACATTAGGTAGAATACATCATCAAGGCGCGGTGTAGTATTTAGGACGTGTTTTTATAGACAGGTTTATGGATAGTTTTCAAGGTCCAGCTGTATTACATTACAAAATTTGATCTGAATTTCCCATCTGGTGACAATTCAGAAATTTTCCGGGTAAATGCAACTAAATTTATGGAAAAAACAAGTGAAACAACTGAGAAGATCACGAAATCGACATGTCTTTAAAGGCCAAAAAAAATTAAATCAATTTAATCGAAGAATAATTTATTAATATAATATACATGGTTTCTTTTTTTAAATAGAACAATATAGGCTTTCTTACAGCTGAGATGTTCATACAGACATAACGGCATCTACAAGTATTCGATGCACAAAATGTATTATCATTTGCCCATGAACAACTCTCACAGTGCACGTCATGCTTTCCAATTTACTTTTCAACTTTAAGGTACGGTTTCGAGAAGGTATAGTGTGTATTAAGTTTCTCTCTATGTTCTTCAAGTATAAAGTTGCCGTAATGTTGTATCTACATACATGTTGACTCTTAACGGGCTACTGATGTAGTTTACGCACTTCATTAGTTACTGCCCTAGGTTCAACAATCTGATCGCGTAGAAGTAAACAAAATGCTGAAGTATTAGCCGGTATATTCCCCGACAATTTAAATTCTAATTTAACATCTAAGGGATCTTATTTAATTGACTCGTTCGGATGCGCACAACCGATAACTATTGTTCCACGCACGTGTAACATAATTTAAAAGGAATCAACAATCGAATTGATTCAGTGTTCTCATTTTAATTAGGCATAGTTAACAAATTTTTTATGATATATTTTGTAATTAATGATTTATGTCAACTTATAATTTCATAACAATATATTTAGTAAATACTGTATTTTCAAATATTAAATTTTATAGAATTGTGAACTACTTATCGTTTTAAAACTCTTATAGGTCATTCAAATACTTACTTTTTTATATTTATATTTGTACTTAGTCAACATTTTACCTTCAGTTTTAAGTGTTAAAATTTGTATAAATATTGTAATTATTTTGAATAAACTTCAGTGCAAAGTCAACATTGGTCCTTCGAGCAACAATCAATTAGAACAAACAAGCACAGACATTCGCTGACGTGAGGCTGCGGAAGGGTTCTATTTGATTAAATATCAGCGTATGGAAAATGCACTCCATAACTAAGCATTCAGAACAGTATAAAAGTAAATATACAAAATAAGAGACATTTTTTTAGTAGAAATGACTGAACAAAAGCAATTGGAAAATTTGACCAATTTTCAACATTCTATATACGAAGAAATAA
This sequence comes from Xylophagus ater, assembly GCA_963422695.1. Classification (NCBI taxonomy): domain Eukaryota; kingdom Metazoa; phylum Arthropoda; class Insecta; order Diptera; family Xylophagidae; genus Xylophagus; species Xylophagus ater. The sequence continues at coordinate 30,952,726 of OY730480.1, read as the reverse complement.
AACAAATATTCACGAATTACAAGAAAGATTCGGAACAATGCAAAACAAAGAGGTATATAGAAGACAGACTACAAAAAGTAAGGGCGGCATAAGGACAGCACGTAATGCGAGTGTAAGACGGGACGGCTCCAAGAGGCATTTGGGGATCATCCTTACTTTAAAAATAATTTTTTTGCCCAAGTCAAATAGTTATACGACCAATTCACATCAAGTCTAGAAGAGAAATTAGACAGCATCGCAAAAGACTACAGCAGAGGGCCAGTTAATGATGATAAGTTTTCAACAACAAGTAATGGCAATACAAATCGTAATGATCATGTAGAAAATCGAACAGAAGATGAGTAGCCATCGAACATTAATACTACAGTGTTCATTCAACAAACACGTTATAAAAGGCAATCCATTAAAATGAAAACTCTTCAAGGTAGGATTGAAAATGCGAAGGAGGAAATCAAAAGATTACATTCAGATAAATAGTTTAAACAGACACTTGAATCCATGTCAAAATGATGGGATGAAATTATGAAAAGCCACGAAGATATTTTGACTTACTCAAACTCAGACGAGGATCACCCTTTCCTCATGAGTAACGATTTCAATCATTTGGAGCAAAAGTATGAAGACATTGCAGTTCTCATTAAAGAAAAAATACAATCGATACAATCGATGCAACAAATTGAAGCTATGGTTGAAAAGCTTAAATTACCGCCCCTAATATATCACATTTTAACGGGAATTACAACACATGGAAATATTTTCATGACATATTTGCAAGTGCGATTCACGACAACGCGAGTTTAGGCGCAACCAGGAAAATGTAATATCTTAAAACATATGTCGTTGGAGAAGCATCCAACGTAATTCGCCATTTTAAATTATGTGAATGAAATTATTTGACAGCGTGGGAATTATTACTTCACAGCTATGATAAGGAACGAGCAATCATATCCGCGCAATTAAATTAATTTTTTGCCATTCAACCTGCAAATCACGAATCAGCTACCCCAGTAAAACGAATGCGTGATACAACTGTAGAATGTTTCCATGCTATTAAAAAGAAGAGAATTGAAGCCATTCAATAGGACCCGTCATAATTCATATTTTAACGCAGCAAATTGACAAAGAAATGCATAAATTGCACGAGCAATCATTAAAACATTCTAGAATCAGAAACTGCCTGATTGTCTTCAATTTTTGACTGCAAGATTCAATGCCTTAGAAGTTTTAGAAGACCAAAAAGTTAAAATATCAGAAAATACAGTGAAATCATTTTCAGCATCAATCAATACAAAATGTAACTTGTGTGACTCAACACATTATATGTGCGAGTGCCAAAAATTCATCAGTATGAAAGTCGGTCAACGGAAAGAAATAAGAGGAAACCAAGACTAATGCTACAATTGCCTGCGAAGCGGGCATTCAAAGTCGAAATATTTAAGTAAAAGCGCATGCAAAATCTGTCATGGAAGACATCATTCTCTGTTACGCAACTTTAAAAAATCAAATCAAGAACAAGTGAATGAGGAACTTCGCGGAAGAAGTCACAGTACGCACCTAATTTGAAAAAAAATTAAATAATGTTTTACTCGCCACAGCTTTGATTAATGTTTTAGCTACAGATGGCTCATATATAACCTTACGTGCATTATGAGATCAAGGATCACAGTGTACATTTATAACTGAAAAAGCTGTTCAAATTTTGAGGTTAAGAAAAAGCAAGATTTATGCTAATATATCTGGAATAGGTGAATTCACCGAAGCATGTAACAGTATGACACAAGTAACGATAAAACCAAGATTTACATCAGAGATAATGATCAAAGCAAATGCTCTGGTTTTATCTAAGTTAAAATAGCAATTACCGGTCAATACTGGAACATTCAAAATTGGCAACATATAAAGAATAAAGAATATAACTTTAGCTGATCCCAAATTCTACACACGAGGCCAGATTGATTTAATATTAGGTGGAGATATTTATTCTGACACCGTTCAGAAAGGTATGGTAGTAGTATCATCGAAATTACCAATTGCACAGCAAATGCAATTTGTTTCGATAATTTCCGGACAAGTAAAATCGGAACGAGTCGTCCCAAAAGTTATTAATTCTGTTATATCCAGAGTGGATATTAATGAGCCACAACAGGAGAGTGACGATTCAGAATGCGAAAACTTGTTCGACGCAACTCATAAACGAGACAAAAATGTGAGATATGTAGTACGTCTTCCATTTAAATAAAAAAACTTGCAACTTGCAAAAGTTGGCCGTAGCAAGGCTTATGCAATTAGAAAGGAAATTCAAAACAGAAACGGCTATAGAAAACGAATATAAAAATTCATGAGAGAATATCTAGAAATCGGTCATATGATACCGGTCCATGGAGCAACGGAAACTGACGAAAACAGTTACTACCTACCACATCATGCTGCACGAAGAGCAGATAGTACAACTAGAAAGGTTAGTGTTGTGTTTGATGCTTCAGCTAAACCTTCTAATGGAACTAGCTTAAATGAACAAATGTATGCAGGACCTAAGCTACAAGAAGGGCTTATATAAATTTTGTTAAGGTGGCGTACACATAAGTACGCCTTTACAGCTGATATCGGCTAATTAAAATACATACAAATGATGAAAATTATCAACGCATCGTCTGGAGAACTAATACAAGTGAACCTATCCAAGAGTATAAACTGGCAAACTTAACCCATTTCTTGCCGAGCTCAAAAAATTGTGGAAGTTTTTGATGCCCTTTTCAGCGTTTGCTATTGGGACCTCCAATAAGGTTTTTTCGGCAAAAAAAAATTTTCCTATTTTCCGATTTGCCCGAAAATGCTGGTGCAAAAATGCACCATTGGCTCTTAATGAACATTTCAGGAATTTATGAGGGGAAATAAAAACCCAAACCTATTTGATACAAAATTGTATTATGAATGAATTTATTGGATTAAAAAATTAGTTTTCATGGATTTAGGTGGAATGATATGATCGAAAACATTTCGAATGTAAAGACACATTGCATTTGAGGCAACGATAATACGAGTGTTTAAGGCACATTTTGCATCTTAACCTTTGTTTTTTCGTATCTCGAGCAATAATGTGATGGGAAATATTTGGATTTTGCAAATTCTTTTCAGGCACGTCATCATCATCGGAAACTTCTTCCTCGGACTTTTCTGGGAGGTTTTCTTCGGCTACTAAAAGTTCTCGGGCGATTTCGGCTTTAAAATCAAGTTGTGGTAATGGTCTAATTTTCTTCTCTTTGCAAGTAAAAACATGCAATTTCCACGCATTTACAACCGTGGTATTGATCGCATTTACCCACAGTGGCCACCACCACTTTTTTCCTCGAATTGCCATTCGGTAGTTGGCTGCACCATTGTCATGAATATCCACTCCACCCATGTATTTGTTGTATTGGCCAATTACATCCGGCATTGCAACCGATATTTTCCTCTTTTCTTTCTTATTAGATCTTATTGCTGTTGCTACTGGTTCGATCGAAATATGATTAGTGGCAATTGTAACGGTGGCATTATCATGCCACCGTGTGATCAAGACTTTGTTAGTTTTATCGAACACATAGTCGTAAGCGTGCTTCGCCAGATCACGGCCAGTTTTCAATTTTTTGTCAGCACGACACATTCGATTCTTTCGAATAGTGCCAGTTGCATAAAATCGTCTCTCTGTTAGAAGACACATTAGATAATAGGATGTAAAGAAATTGTCGAAATAAACTGCATGCAGTTCGGGATTCAACACATTATTTTGGAGTAGATCCAAAACAACGGAAGCTCCGAGGCCAATTGTCTTATTGTAAGGCGAAGCTGCTCCAGCGTATGGTACCAGAGAGAATAAATATCCATTATGTGAACATAGGCACCAAAATTTAAAACCAAATCTTATTGGTTTCCCCCTAATGAACATTTTGCAGGAATGTCTTCTAAAATATGGAATCATCTGCTCGTCGATGGAAAGTTGAGTTTCGAATACACCAAACTGCATGTACTTTCTATTCAAAGCATCCAATAAAGGCCTGACTTTAGCGAATCTATCAGTAACATCAATTGAGTCATTGTTGGCCAAATGTACATACTTTTTCAAATCCCGAAAACGATTCCGAGATAGTGATTGTTTCACGCTTTTTACGCCGAAGTCTGGTTTGACTGACCAATAAAGATCCCACCTTGGAACTGTATGCTACCCATATAATATCAAGATACCCACGAATCTTCGCATTTCATGTTCCTGAAAAAATACCCTTGCATTTTTCTGAACTGCATACAAATTGGTGTTGTAAACTAATAGTTTCATCAACTCAGTGTCAAAGAAGGGCGAAAATAATTCATACGGTGTTTTCCCAACTGTAGAATTAGTGTATTAGTCTGACAAATATAGTAAAATATAAACGACAATATACCTAATTGCTCGACTACAGATTTTTTATTGGTTCCATCGCCAATTCATCTGGCCCATTTCGATCAAACGAAAATCGTTTGCTTCGCGTCCACTTCGGGTCATCAAAGTCTTTCAATCCTTTCTAGTTTTCTCTTCTGGCTGGTTCTTCCGGTTCAAGCAGAGAAATGTCGCTTAAAAGCGAAGGGCGAGCCATAGGAGCAGCGTGATCATCTTCTGGTAATCCTGTTTCATAATGAATTTCCACCTCGCCAGCAATTTCAAGTCTTGGGTCATTATCTTGAATCATATCGTCATCATCAATAATTTCTTCATCGCTTAGAGCATCAACAGTAGGTGGCGGAATATAAACAACATCAGCAACACTTTTTTCAAACACGTCAATATGTTCTTCATCTTCATCAGTATTTTCTTCAAATAAATAGGCTATTTCACTCATCGTTAATGCTTTTCTTCGTGCCATTGTTCTAAAAACACAAAAAAATTAAAAATATAACCAAGGATAACATAATTTCACAACAAAACTCACAAAATAAATCAATCAAAACCTTACTAATTCACAATTCTCAACAAACTGACACGAATAAATATGAAACTGTCAAATCTGATAGTGAAATGTAAAATGTTCATTAGCCGCCAATGGTGCATTTTTGCACTACCCGAAAAGTAACGTAGATTTCACACAGGTAATTTAAATTGAGTGGTGGTTTTTTACGTTTTATGTTAGTTTAGTCCTTTAACAACAATTTCATGAGCATAAAAAATGTTTTAAGTTATTTTAAATATTCCTAATAAATATTTCAAAAAGGGTCCATTTTTGGATCCTTTTTCACTTGCTTACCACGCACAGGTGCGAATCCAAATTTGTTACTTTGACCCCGGAAATATGTTCACAAAAGAACAAACTTTATTTTAAGCCTTTGAAACGCCCAAGTTCACATACTTATCATACCTAAAAAAATTTCCAAAGTTTTTTTTTTTTTGGTGCAAAAATGCACCAGTGGCAAGAAATGGGTTAATACTCGGAGCAGAAGCAGCTCCCCATCTCGCCATTAGAACAATTCATTAATTAGCAAATGATGTACAAGAAAAATTTCTTTCAATCTCATCTATTATTTAACAAGAATTATATGTAGATGATCTTTTATCAGGAAAAGATAGGAGTGAAGACGCTACTATAACGCAAAAACACTTAGTTGACATATTTTGAGATCCCGGATTCAATTTAAGTAAATGGAAAGCGAATGATCCACGCATACTGAATGAAATTCCGTCAAATTCAAGACAAATTGAACCAATATATTTGATGCCGGAAGTTATGTAAAAACAGTTGGAATTTATTGGAACCCACAGTCGGACGAATTTGGTTTACCAATCAAATTACCACAACAAGAACAGAGAAAAAAAAACGACTATTCCTGTCTGAAACATAAATTAAAATAAAACCATACTGGCCTTCAGTGGTTGTGTAAAAAGTGTCGCCCGCTCTATAAGAGTGTTTTAATATCAAAAATTCAAACACTGAATAAATCATTTGACTTTCTTAGGGGTAAATTTGTTGAGATAAACGATCTTTTTGCTTTAAAATCCCAGGTGTTTTATGATGCTGTGCAGCTCTTTGAGTCGACTTACGTTAATTCAGAAACTCCTGTTCCAATTGACTGTCCGATTCTTAGGCGTAACCCAATGCGTACTACTAAAACCACTGCTTCACAGTATCGTATTAGTAGCAAAAATAATACAAGTTCGGGCAATAATTAATAATAATAATAATATAATAATAATAATAATAATAATAATAATAATAATAATAATAATAATAATATAAACTAGGATGCTCCGCCCCTGCTCGCTTCGCTCGCCAACCCCGAGTCCCGATTGGAATTCGAGTAGATTTTAGTTTTCGTGTAATGTAATGGTAAAAAATAAAGCATAATAGAGCAAGAAGGAAAAAAATTATGTAACTGCTTTTGTGATTTATTTCACTGCTTCTTCAAATACAATGTTTTTTATAACCTTTTGTTCTAGCTTGCACTCTATTTTTATACCTCCTCTGCTTCTACATCATGATAGAGCGACATACAGTTGACCATGTGACATTTTATATTTTCCCCAAATCATTCCAGGAAATATAACATATAGTAACTTAAAATCGGCCTATAGCCGATTTTTTTATACCCTATGGTAGAAATGGGATAGAAAAACTGTCGAAACTAACATTATTTCAAGGTTTTTTCCTCATAACTTTGTTTCTTCTTTTCAAAATTTTTTCCAATTTGCAGGTAACCTAGACCATGATAGCATAAGTCTAATCTGTAAATTTTATTCAAATCAGTTTTTTATTAGTTATTAAATTACATCAAAAAAACTTTATAGAGAGGGGTATTTTCTCCTAGGATTATTTCTTTCTCCTTTATCCTTGAACTGATTTGATTAAAATTTAACATGGTATCGTCTATTTAGGTAATTAATTTGCATAATTAATATCAATAAAATTGATTCACAAATTTTCCGATTAAATCCGAAAGACCAAAAAAACGACAAAACTTTCTGGCCACCCTGGTTTTTCGTTTATAACTTTGCTCCCCCTGGATCGATTTTCCTCAAATGTAATACCAAGTTAAGGAATAAGGAACTCACATTCTAAATTTCATCAAAATCGGACAACGCGTTTTTGAGTTATCTTGTATATGGACGAACGGACGGACATGCATAAGTCGAAATAACTTTTGATTCCCAACACAACCATACCATTAAAAACTTTCTACGACGATTATTTCGATGTGTTACAAATGGAGTGACAAAACTAATATACCCTCTGGTAGTACCTACCACAGGGGATAAAAATGTGTATACGTATAGAATAAATAATATAGATAATAGCACATGTGATCATTTCTCCTCATTTTTAATAGTATGTATTTGTAAAAAAGACTTCGTGTAGATAGATCAATCATTCAGTTCTGATTTCATATTAACGAATCTGACCCACTTTTTTAATTGAACTCGATGGTATGGTTAGCAAAAGGTTGGTTTTGTAATACCAAGTGCTTGAGATCGAGTCACCGCGGGTGCCGAAAATTTTTTTTTTTTTTTAGTTATAAATTATTTACTAAGCTTTTTCTACTGCAAAATTTATAAATGATGTTCCGGAAAAACTTTTTTATTATAATTTTATTATTTTATTATTCATTATTATTATTATTATTATAATAGATAGCTAGTAGATAGATTTTCAGTTATTAAATTATTTATTCAGTATTGATTTTTGATTAACGAATCTGATTCACTTTAGTAATTGAGGTCGACAGTATGGGTAGCAACAGATTGGCTTTGTAAGACCGAGTGCTTGAAATCGAATCTCCGTCCGAGCCAAAAAAATTTTTAGTTAGAAATTATTTATTAAGCTTTTTTCTAATACAAAATTTACAAATGATATGCGGAAAAAACTTTTTTATATAATAGATAGATAATAATAATAATGGCAAAAAAAAGAATAAGAACGACGAAAATCACATCATTGATAGTATTTCCGAGAGCCGGTCCTCTCTTCCCTAGGGCAGGCACTTCTTTGGTGGCTGGAATACACCCCCCCACTACTACAATTCTAAAAACAGTACCGGCTCCTAAAACCATTTTTCTCTTGCGTCTGGATCCTTTGACAACCGCCAATCAAATTCTTCTTTACCTAAAATAAAAAAATATTAAAACCGCTGTGATTACGATGTCATAATTCTGACCGAAAATGGATAAATTGCAGTTTCCACAATAACGAGCTGTTGTCCTCCTGCTATGATCGCTTTACAAATTGATTTGAAGACGCTTAGAGAGAAGGTGTTCTAGTAGCTGTCGGTACTAACTTTGAAAGTTCTTTGAATAGTTTTCCAAATTGTGATGATCTGGAGTTAATCGGTTTTAAAATAAAATTGGCACAAAAAGCACTTATGTCGTGAATTGCTATATTTATTTCCACCCAATAAATAGTACTGAGGTGAAGTACCAATTAATAGCTAACGCGATTACATCGATTTCCGATATCATTGAGCCTACAGATGATATCATACTCCTTGGAGATTTTAATCTTCCGAATGTGCATTGGTCTTGCCTGAGCGAAGAAGTATTTTTCGTTGCTCAGAACGCAAATTCCGAATCCGAGACTTTGCTTCTTGACAACTTGATGGCTTTTGGCCTGCGGCAAGTCAGCGGTGTTGAAAATCCGCTAAATAGATTACTAGACTTAATTTTTCTTCCGACTCCGCTAATTGTGTTGTTCAGCAGAGCACTGATAATCTTTGCAGAGTTGATGACTGTCACCCCCCCCCTAAAGGTGTTATTGCCTCACGAAGGTTAAATGGATGATACTAACACCGAAGATGCGTTTTATTTTACCTTTCGGAAAACTAATTTTGAGCTGCTCAACAACCTTTTGGAGCAGGTTAATTTTGATAGTGTTATTTGTAAGGCCAATATTTAAATGTGCATCGCCGATTTCTGCAAAAAAAATTTCGAGAACTTTGTTTTAGCCGTTCCTTACACCTGCCACAAAATTTCATCTTCCCCACCTTGGTTTAATAAAGACTTACGGTCTTTACGTAATAGAAGGAATAAAGCCTGGCACAAATACTTAATATCATGTGAAGATAGAGGCTTTTCCACCTACTCTACCTTGCTCAAAAATTAATCAGAGAATCTATTTATCATTGGGAACTTTTACTCAGCGCATGAGTTGATGCTTGCGCCATACCTACTGTTCAACGCAAAATTAATTTTGCTTACAAAAAATACATCCCACGATTTTAAAGTGAAAATTTTCTTCAAACCGTAGATTAGCTTTCCGGTAACAAATTTTATTTCAGAAATCTGATAATCACTTTCCTATTGTGAGAATAATTTTTATAAGCAAAATTAATATGCTCATATGAAAAATATGTATAATTTGAAAAATTTAACGTTTTCCCATGGAAAATGAATTCTGCTGAGAGTTCAAAACTTTGTTGTACATTTTATCATAAAAATCTTTTTTTAAAAAGCTAGTCAAAAATCAACAGCGATGTTCGGCGGCTCAACCAGTTGACTATTTAAAGTTAAAAAATTAATATTTTTTCGTTCAATTAATTTTGTCAACAATCTTTTAAATAATTTTAAAACTTTGAAAATTTTAATAAAGTATTGTATTTTTTATTGTAAAGTGACGTTTTTTTTCATTTATATTTTTGTGTTAGTTTGTTTTGTTTGGAGTACAATTAGTTGTGAATTTACAGTGTCAAAAACTTTTTGCTACTTTCTGTGTCTGTTTTTGTTTTGAGGTGCAAACTACCGTACATTTACCCTAATTCTGAAAGCTTTTGGTCCTTCGCCCGGATTTATAACCTGGTAAGTCCTTTTTTGTTTTCCTGTTGTAGAAAGTAGTTCTTTCAAAAAATATGGATATTTTATTAAGATCACAAAATTCGTTATTGGAGCAAAGGCAAAAATTTGTGTCCAATACAAGAAATCATGCTGTGGTGAAGAGAACACACGGTTATTATTTAGGGCGTGCAAGTGGTTTGTCTGAGGTATGGCACAACGTGCTACATAACCAAGAGAAAGTACAACAAATAAAAACCATTGCTGATTTAGAGGTGACATACTTCAAAGATGATCATTTTGCTATCATGGAAGAGTTGTATTATGAGCTAAAGTTAGAGTCGATGGACCAGATAGAGAAGCTGGAAAATATGAAAAAATTGAATATACAAAGCATGCGAGTGGAGACAGTAATAATGAATCCAAAACACCGAATCCGATATCAACTCAACTCCCCATAACCTCATTGCCCAAATTCGCTGGAGATTACAATGATTGGGTCAGTTTTCGCGGTTTATTTTTATCGGTAATTGACTCAAACCCAAACTTGGTAGATGTGAAAAGTTGCATTATCTAAAATCACATTTAACAGGCGACGCAGTTCCAGTTATCAACCAGTTTAGCATCACAAACGCTAATTATCGTCTTGCACAGCTTTGTCAACTCGTTTTGAAAATACGAGGTTTTTAATTACTACGCAACTAAAAATATTAACCCCTTAACACAAAGTGGAAAATGAATCAGCTTCGTCGTTAAAACAATTATTGGATGTTACTTCTGAATATTTGGCTTCTTTGGAAAATTTGAACGATAACACGGTGAATTGGGATCCGTTACTCTTACATTTATCGATTCGGAAACTATCTTTCGAAACACATAAATGTTGGGAAGAGTCCATATCTGATTCCAACAAATTTCCTGCGTGGAATGACTTCAAAAGATTCTTAGATCTTACAGAACTTTGGAGGCAATTTCAGACTATAAGCCGAAAAATGGCAACATCGAATTGAATAGGGCTGAGACTCACCCTAGGTCACAATCACGATTGCCATCTTTTCATAGCACCTAACAAAATTGCAAATTGTGTAATGGGGACCATGTACTACGTATATGTCCTAAGTTTTGGATATGAATACACAAAAAAGAATTGAGTTTGTGAAATCAAAGGGTACTTGTATGAATTGTTTAGGAAACAATCATAAGATTGACAAGTGTTTAAGCTTAAAAAAATACTTGAAATGCAAAAGAAAGCATCATACGCTACTTCACAATTAGAGAGAAAAGGAAAATAATATGTAATCAAATAACTCGGATACGAATCTTGATACAAAGACTTCCAATTCTTCATCAGGAGACAATAGGATTAATACCTCGGCACCTAAAGTGCTAAACCATTTTATAACGGAAAATCAACATGTGCTTTTGGCTACTGCTATTATAAGCATTAAGACCTCACAAGGCTTACGCTCTTTACGTGGTCTCATTGATCCTGGATCGCAGGCTAGTTTTATTACAGAGGTAGCTACCTGAAGACTTAATGCTCGGACATTACCCTCAGCTGTTTGCATAACTGGTTTAGGGAAATGTGAGACCGCTAAATCTTCAAAAATAGTTTGTTTAGAAATTCAGTAATCAGAAAAATACGTGTATTAATGTAAACGCCATTGTTTTACATAACTAACCGATTTATTGCCATCTAAAGGCATACTACATAGAAATTGGGAACATATACAAAATTTGAACTTGGCCGATCCTCAATTTTATAAACCGAATCGTATAGATGCTATTTTGGGAGCAGATTTATATCCACTTATCATTTTGGATGGTGTACAAAACGGTCAACCTGACTCACCTATAGCCCAAAATACGATATTCGGATGGATTTTGTCAGGTCCAATTAAGGAAAACTCAAATTTGGAAAATGGGGAAGTGTTATCTTTCATCAACACGTTTGATCTCAACAATCAATTGAAAATCTTTTGGGATTTAGAGGAAGTTGAAAGACCAATACGACTTAAACGTGAAGACGAATGATGTGAGCGGAATTTCAAAGAAGTCATACCAGCAGAGAAGATGGGACACATATAGTGTGAGACTACCGTTTATTAGCACAGAGGAACACATTCTAGGGGTACCTAGAAACATTCCACTTTGCAGATTCAGATCATTAGAAAAGTCATTAAAAAATAGTGCTTATTCTGAGCAATACAACGAGGTATTAAATGACTAGCTTTTATCAGAACCCATGGAAGAAACTCGTTCGAAGGAATTTTACAAGATCCTAACCATAAAAGAAGAACCACGTGCCAAATTTGAAAGCAATTATCTTCCTCATCACGCGGTTATAAAACCAACCAGCAGTACAACAAAAATTCGAGTCGTTTTCGATGCTTCATGCAAAACCACTACTGGAAGATCGTTAAACGATATACTGTTGACTGGACCAATTTTACAGAACGATATCACCTCCTTAATAATGAGATGGCATCTATATAAATATGTTATAACTACAGATATTGAAGACGCAGATCTGCAACGAATTCTATAGACAAGGAACCAAGAAGTTAGAGACTTTCGTTTGTTGACTGCGACATTTGGCATTTCCTGCCCACCAAATCTCGCAATCAGAACTTTGCATCAGTTAGCAAAGCATGAAGATTCGAAATATCAATTAGCAGCAAAATGTTTTATTGAAGACTTTTATGTCGATGATGTTTTGACCGGCTGTGATACTATAGAAAAACTAAATCAATTGAAAGATGATTTAAGAACTTTGTTAAGAAAAGGTGGATTCCACCTCAGAAAATTTTCTTCTAATAACGAATTAATTCTAAAAACCATTCCGTCGGAAGACATATCTGGAGAGTCCGTACTTAATTTTGATCAAAACGGCACAATAAAAGCACTCTGCATTTACTGGAAACCCGCCTCAGACATTTCCAGTACGATAGCTCAGAGAGGGCATATGCTGCCGTAATCTACCCCCCTGTCAAAAATAGCGATGGTATTGCTACCACTTATCCCACTACATCTAAAAGAAGGGTCGCACCAGTGAAGAATGTATCATTTTACTACCGCGTTTAATTGTCATTATTAAAAGAAATTAAAAAATCAAACCACACATTGTCCTATTGACAGATTCTACAATTGTTCTCTCCTGGCTGAATCATCTACCGAACAAGTGAAAATTATTTGTCGCTAATCGTGTAACGGAAATACTAGACAATATCGGTAACACACGCTGGACACATGTACCGTCAAAGGACAATATTGCCGATTTAGCCTCAAGGGGGTTATCACAACAAGATTTTTTAAAAACAATCTCTGGTGGAACGGTCCAACCTGCTTGAGGCAATCCGAAACATATTGGCCCAATCTAAAGGCTAATATTATGCTGGAATGTAATAAGGAGTTAAAGAAGGTTAAAGCATTTAATCTATTTGTAAACCAATATCAACTAATACAACAGTTTTCATCGCTTTCCCGAGCGATACGAGTTATCGCTTACTGTTTTAGATTTTCCAAGTTTTTCCGATTAAAGGAATCATCCTTTACCTCCAAGTGTATAGACTACTGACAAGCAGAAGCATTATTCCACGCCAAATACGTTTTGATTCGAGAATGTCAAATGTAGGAATTTGGGCGTGAAATTCAGAACGTTCAACTTAAAGAAAATATCACCACCAAGAGCAAAGTAATCTCTCTCAATCCATTCTTAGATGAAAATGGAATTCTTCGTGTTGGAGGTCGTTTAGAGCATTCTGACCAAAGCATGCTATCATCTTGCCTCAATCAACCCATTTCACGAATCTTCTTCTCGAGCAGATTCATAAAGAAACCTTACATGGCTGAATTAATCTAGATGTGTGTACTCAGAAAGGCGTATTGGATTTTCAGATTAAAGAATATGGTTAAGAAGAGCATACATCAATGTATAACATGTACATGTTAGTGCAAGGAAAACGCTAATCAAATTATGGGAAATTTACCAAGGAATCGTGTCGTTATTAACCGTCCTTTTACGAATACTGGAATAGATTTCGCTGGTCCAATTATCATCAGAATAAATAAAACCCGGAACTCTAGAACTTGCAAAGCATACATAGCAATTTTTGTTTGTTTCTCAACAAAGGCAATTCACGTAGAACAACGGACAACGGAACTAATGTTGTGGGAGCATCAAAAATACTAAACAAAGATTTGAATCAAGCTATTAAAATGAGTACCGAAAAGGCAGCTGAAAGCTATTCTGTATGCAATATAAAATGGCATTTTATTCCAACAGGAGCTCCTCATTTTGGAGGGTTGTGGGAAGCTGGTGTGAAGTCGGTGAAATATCATATGAGAAGAATAATTGGTCAAACAGTTTTAACTTTTGAAGAATTGGCTACACTATTAACTCAAATTGAAGCAATTCTCAATTCACGACCACTCTGCCCACATACAGACAATCCAGAAGATTTTAACCCGGTCACACCAGGTCATTTTCTCATTGGAGATACATTATTACCTTTACCAGATAATAACGTAGACAATATAAAAACCAACTGCTTATCTCGATGGGGGCTATTACAAAAGTTGAAATAATTTCTGGAAAAGGTGGTCATCTGAATATTTGACTCGTTTATAAAATAGACGAAAGAGGAAAAGTACAAAAAGAGACATAAAGGAAGGTGGGCTAGTTCTTCTGAAGGAAGACAATATGCGACCTTCAGCATAGAGAATGGCACGAGTTACTGGAGTTCAGGCGGGGAAGGATGGTGACACTCGTGTTGTGTTGTTAAAAACTAACACGTCCGAATTTAAACGCCCAATTACAAAGGTATGTCAGTTGCCCTTTACGGAGACATCTAAAGAAAGCGAAGCAATATAAATGCATAGCTCTACTCCTCGGAACGTACTTTCTCTAACTCACAAAACTTAAAATTTCTCAGCACTATTTCTAATCAGGATTTTTCTTTAATATACTTCATATAATGAATAAACTGGTCTGGTATAGCCCCCACGCTATTTGGGTTTGAACTTCAATAAAAAAAGCGATAATAGTATACGATTGCGGCCATGAAAAGATGAATTTGAGTACGATTTCATTATTAAACGTAGATCAATGTAATGTAGAGCGGGCAAAAGTCACTCATGAAGATGAAGATATACAGCTATTACAGTTAAGTGAAGTGGCTCCAGCCCATATTTATCAATGCAAAATAAACATCCTGCAAACAATATTTCGATATGGAATGTTTAGCCACGTCTCGTTGGTACCAGGAATATTCAGCACATATATTGCGGATATATCTAGAGAGACTTGTATGAAAATACAAAATTAGGCATCTATATATTAGAAAACGGTCGAATAATATCAAATATAGCTGCAAACTCATCCTCCAGATATTCTGAGATTTTGGCTGGCTCACTTTATTAATCAGGCAGTTGCCAAGGAATACCATTAACCTATGGGTCAAATTCGTGGGAGGTCCTAGTAGTACAACACGTTCTAGAACTCACCATTTCCGACTATGAAAGTACAGTACGATTGGAAAATAACAATGTTATGCTTAGAAATTCTATTTCATGTCCGTACCTTAAGGTAAAATGTACAGACCCAGAATCCGGAATGAATTTTTGTGACATGATCCCTGGTACCTCCTGTGAGGCCACTCATTATTCTGTTCTCTATGAAGGTATCGCGACAAAAGTACAAAGGCTCAACCTTAATTAGGAAACAATGGAAAGCACAATCTATGCTGTCCATTCAGGAGAAGTTATCTTTACTCTCGAAATAATAAAACAAATTTCTATTTGTCGATTTTCTGGTTACCAGACCGAGCGTCCTCGATTAGTGATTGTAAAAAGGGCCACGCACGATTACTGGTTTAAAAAGACCAATCAACACTAAATATCTAGACTTGTTCACTTATGTCAATTTCAAGTTTATTTATGCAGAAAGGCATATAAGAGAGCAGTTTGAAAATTTAAATATACATAGCGTAAGAAAAAGATGTGAAATCGAGCGGGAAAACTCAACTTATCATTGCCCACTATCATCCGTCAGAGTTTGCTTTGTTAAGACTTAATGAACTTGGTTACACAGCAGTACCAGGAGGAGAAATAATCTACTTAATGAAATGTCAACCTGTTCAATCATCAGATAGGAGAACAGAACGATGCTTTATAGAACTACCCGTTGATTACAATAAAAAAACGTATTACATGACTCCAACCACTAATTTACTACAAGAATTTGGAACAGAAATTCCATGCTCGTCTCTGAAGAGCCCTGGTTATTTTCTACATTGCGAGTGGTATGGTTTGAAACCACACATCCATCGCATAAAAACACCACATTCGTTAAAACCGTCGGATAACTTGGAATGGAAATATGACGATCCTGTGGATTTAATCAAGTCAGGAATTCACTCAATGGAATTCATGGAGGATTTGCGCCGTCAAATCATGTTTTCATCAGAACGGCATGCAGTCACGAACGTGTTAACTCAAACACTTATGGGACAGAAAGTTGATTCACAACAAGTCAACTTGATGCAACTATTCTCATCCGAACATATCAATACGTTAGCAAAATTGATGAAAACCAAAATTTGGTCCATGTTCATTGAATTCGGAACTATGTCCGCGGGAATTATGGGGGTAATTATGCTTATCCGTACCATCAAATCTATTATAAACTCTGTCATCAACTTCAAGCTATTAAGAACCACTAATTGAAGTAATTAATGGCTCCTGGCGTCTCTCTGTACTTCCATTACGTGACTACTATAACATAAACATCAAGAAAAACGCGACGAAGTAAAGTTAACCTCAGTGAATGCCATGGCCAACAATGCTTCAACCACAACAGATGAATCGACTGCCACCAGGACTGCCCCTAATTTATTTATACCGGGCCCAACTTCTGATGCTACTTTGAATGCTCTGCAAAATAAGATAAAATTGTATCCATCTATAAATAATTGAACAACTTTCAATTCCCTATTATAAGTACGAGGACATGTTATTCATTAGCACGGAGGAAATGGCGCAATGGAAACCATGTCGACAATCAGTTAACTTTTATTGTTCTTGATTTTTGAAATCAACTATTTCAAGGCGTACGAAAATGTTCAACGCAAAATTAATTTTGCTTATAAAAAATATATCCCACGTTTTTAAAGTGAAAATTTTCTTGAAACCGTAGATTAGCTTTCGGGTAACAAATTTTATTTCAGAAATCTGATAATCACTTTCCTATTGTGAGAATAATTTTTATAAGCAAAATTAATATGCTGATACGAAAAATATGTATAATTTGAAATATTGAACTTTTTCCCATGGAAAATGAATTCTGCTGAGAGATCAAAATTTTGTTGTGCATTTCATCATAAAAATGTTTTTTAAAAAACTTAGTCAAAAATCAACAGCGAGGTTCGGCGGTTTAACCAGTTGACTATTTAAAGTTAAGAAATTAATATTTTTTCGTTCAATTAATATTGTTAACAACCTTTTAAATAATTTTAAAACTTTGAAAATTTTAATAAAATATTGTATTTTTTATTGCAAAGTGACGTCTTTTTTTCATTTATATTTTTGTGTTAGTTTGTTTCGTTTGGAGTACAATTATTGTGCATTTACAGTGCCGAAAACTTTTTGCTACTTTCTGTGGCTGTTTTTGATTTGGTGGGCAAACGAGGGTGCATTTACCCTAATTCCGGAAACACCTGCAATAGAAGAGTTTAAAGTTTTTTTAGAAAGCAGATTTCGTACGTTAGAAGCAATTTCAGCTTCAAATACAACAAATTCTCAAATTGATAAAAGTCTGCGTGGAATTAAGAAGCCACCTGTTAAACGTTCTCATGTGGCCGTGACCACAACCAAGTGCCCGATGTGTTCAGATGATCACCGATTACGAAATTGTACAAAATTTCTTAAAATGGCAACAAAGGATCGACACGATTTTTTAAAAAAGCGTCAAAGATGTTTCAATTGTTTGGCACTGTCTCACTCTTCACAAGATTGCAAAAACCCGACGAATTGTCAGAAATGCTATAAACGACATAACACGCTTTTTCATTTTGATCGTGAATTAAACAAAAATAAATCACCTCAAGGTCAAGCAGGTCCACGAGGTAGTAAAGACAATTGGAATTTGGTGAATTTTTTAAATGTCACACCGAGTCAAAATTCTCAGCTATCAAATGTAAACTCAACTCACAATGATGTGATTCGTGATACGAATCATTTTGCTTCTCATTTTACCAAGGATATGTGTTCTAAAACTGTATTATTGGCTACAGCTTTGATCCACATTTATAGACCAAAGGGAGAGATAGCAGTTTTACGAGCTCTAATAGATCAAGGGTCTCAAGCCTCTTTTATTACAGAAGATGCAGTTCAACGTCTGCAATTATTTAGAAAACCCACGCATGCAGTAGTAAGTGGACTTGGAACAAAACAAGCAGATGTTATTCACAGTTCGATTTCATGCAAAATAACATCCCATTTTCTTCTTATGAAGGTCAATTAGATGCTTTAATACTTAAAAGGTTGACAGGTTTATTGCGAGCACAAAATGTAACGACACAATCCTAGCCTCATATCGAGTAATTAGAGTTAGCTGATCCAAATTATTATGTTGCACGAGAAATCCATATCTTATTGGGTTCAGATATTTATGCTGATATTATAAAGGAAGGTGTTATTAAGGGACCTACTGGGACACCCTTAGCACAAGCAACATCAGTAGGGTGGATTTTATCAGGCCAACTTTTCACCACAAGACGACATCAATCTTCGTTTCACGTCAAGATTTCTTCTGTAACTGATGGCAATTTATAATTTCTGTTACCACAGTTCTGGGAGGTTGAAAATATTACATCAGAGCGTAAGCTTAGTCCTGATGAAGAAGATTGTGAGAAACAATATGCAGCAACTCATACAAGAGATGATGATGGTCGATACATCGTTAGATTGCCTTTCAAAGGGGAAGGTTTGCCATGAATTCTGAACTCTAAACCAAATGCTTTCATTCGTTTGTTACAAATGGAAAAAAATTTCGGCAAAGCTCAGACCGACATATCAAATACGTGAAATTTATAGAAGAATACTTGAACCTTGACCACATGGACGAAGTTAGCGAGTCCTACATTGATTCCAAAAATACCACAACCACACCAAATTTCTTGCCACACCGTGCTGTACTAAAAGAAGACAGCACAACTGCGAAGCTACGAGTAGTTTTTGATGCTTCAAGTAAAAATAAATGGCAACAATCTATGAATGACAATGTTCATATTGGAGCTACCTTACAAGATGAACTCAGGGTAATTCTGCCTAGGTGGGGAACATATCAAGTAGTATTTACGGCTCACATTGAGAAAATGTACCGTCAAATGCTAGTAGCAAAAGATCATCAAGATTTCTAAAGAATATTATGGCGAAATAGTACTGCTCAACCTATACAAGAATTTAGATTGAAAACAGTAACATATGGAATGTCATGGGCTCCCTATTTGGCTATTCGTACACTAAGACAATTGAAGATTGATGAAAAAGACGATTTCCCTGTGGCCAATAGTGTAGAAAAGGCTTTGGAGATCCAAAACCAATTACGCGGTATGCTTTGTCGAGGTGGGTTCTATTTACCAAAATCGACTAGCAATTATGAGCCAAGTGTAAAAAATGTCCCAATTGAAGATTGAGAATTGAAGGAGCAATTTGATATTGAATACAATGAATCTGTAATGACCCTCGGGGTCCACTGGAATCCTGTGAATGATGAATTTGGTTTTTGTATAAAATTGCAATCTGTGAATATACAAGTTACAAAGCGTTTGTTCTTACCAGAAGTTTCTCGATTATTTGATCCCTTAGGTTGGTTAGCGCCAACTGTAATAGTTGCTCAAATAATGTTCCAACAACTCTGGTTGAGTGGAATAGGTTGGGATGATTAACTTCCTGATCTATTAGCATTACAATAGGAAAAGTTTCGTAAAGAGCTTCATGATGTACAAAATATTAAAATACCACGGTGGATTAATTACAAGAAAGAAATAAGTGAATTCGAATTACATGGGTTTTGCGATGCTTCAATACAGGCATACGCTGCTGTAGTTTATTTGCGTTGTGTAGATAAAGAAAGAACTGTTCACGTGTCATTTCTGCTATCAAAACTAGAGTTGCTCCGATTAAACAGATAAGCCTACTTCGTTTGAAATTAGGTGGTGCGGTTTTGTTCAGTAAATTATTAAAGAAACCAAAAGACTCCATGCAAATAGAGTCAATGTCAATACATGCATAGACAGATTCTACCATCGTACTGGCATGGTTGCGTGCTTTACCAAATAAATGGAAAACCTTTGTCGGCAATCGGGTAAGCAAAGTTCAACCAAATTCAAATATTAGTCGAAAGAGACATGTTATTTCAAGTGAAAACCCAGCCGATTGTGCTTCAAGAGCCTTAACACCATCTATTTTAAAACAACATACATTATGGTGGTCTGGTCCTGAGTGGCTAAAATCGTCTTCAGAAATGTGGCCAACCGGGTTATTAGACATCGGAGAAACGCAACTAGAAGAAAAGGGACCACGAATAACGTCAAATATGGCAGCAATAGATGTTGATATTCTAGGAAGATATTCTAGTCTTAGACGATGTATAAGAGTGTACGCCTATTGCTTTCGGTTTTGTTATAATCTGCGGGTTTGTGAGAGTGAGAGAAGAAACCAGCATTTGCGCGTAAGTGAGCTAACACACGCCACTAAAACTATTATCAAAATTGCTCAACATATTGACTTTCATTCCGAAATCACTTGTTTAAGAAACAACAAAAATTTACCTGAAAGGAGGATACAGAATCTAAACCCATTTTTGGACCAGGAGACGATATTGCGAGTCGGGGATCGTCTTAACAATGCATATTTATCTTACGATGAAAAGCACCCAATAATTCTATCAGATAAAGGCCAATTGACTAAATTAATAATTGATGATACCCATCACAATAGTATTCATGGAGGAATGCAATTAATGTTAAATGTCATTAGGAAAAAGTATGGGATATTACGTGCTCGAATGACATCCCAAAAATTCAATTAATGGGAGAGGTTCCCGAATCAAGGGTCAAAGTAACTATACCATTTTGCCACACGGGAATTGATTATATATACTATAAAAGAATCAAAGTGTCGAGGCAGGGTAAAGACTTCGAAGGGTTATATTGCGGTCTTTATTTGCCTAACCACAAAAGCGGTTCATTTAGAAGCAGTCAGTGACATGACAACTGATGCTTTCTTGGCAGGATTCACTCGATTTGCGTCTCAATGAGGTCTCCGTACAGATTTGTACAGTGATTGTGGTACAAATTTCGTTGGACCAAATGCTCAGCTGATTCGAAACAAATTGAAGTACCCAAAAGGGACTACAGAAGAAGTGAAAAGTATTTTAAGTTCAAAAGGAACAGAGTGGCATTTTACTTCTCCCGCAGCTCCACATTTTGGTGGGTTATGGGAAGCTGGATTTAAATCCATGAAATACCATTTAAAACACCTATTGGGCAATACATTACTTACGTTCGAAGAAATTTCTACAGCCTTGGCACAAATTGAAGCATGCTTAAATTCTTATACGTTACGTCCAATGACAGCGGATCCAGAGGACTGCACAGCATTAACTCCTGGTCATTTCTTAATTGGTGACATGTTGCTTTCTTCACCATATCCGAACTTAATTGATGAAAATGTACTAGTGACTAAATGCTGGTTAATCATTAGAAGAATGCAACAAGAATTTTGGTAAAGATGGTCTTCAGAATACCTATCTAGATGGCAACAGCTTCCAAAATAGATCTTAAAACAACCAAATGTACAAAAGGAAAATTTGGTGTTAGTTAAAGATGAAAGATAACCTCCATGTAAATGGTTATTAGGTCGTGTCATTGAATTACAACAAGTTGTGGATTCATTAGTGAGAATTGTCACATTTCAATGTGAAAAAGCATTTTCAAACGCAATATCACCAAAATTTGTATGCCCCCTATACAAGATAATGAAGTTGATAAAATAGGGACTATCTAGGAATATTAACCAATTAATTTAAAATTGATAGAGAATAATAATATAAGTTAATAATAAGTTAATGAATTTATAATAATTTTAAAATCCTACAGTAAAACGTCATATCATAGTCATGGACAACATAATACTTACGGTTTGAATTGTTGTATTAATAATACTAATGTACAAAACAACAATAATATCAACTTTAATTTCATACGATTGCGGCCATGAGAGAGAAAATTTTAATACTATTTCATTACTAGACGATGGGAAGTGTCTATTCGAAAACACAAATGTGACTCATGAAAGAGAAGATATTCCACTTCTTCAAGTCAGTGAAGTGGCCAGCGTTCACGTGTACCAGTGTAAGGTCAATATTATCCAATCTCTTTTTAAATAAAAATTGAGTCACCTTAGTCTGGTTTGTGGTGGTCTAAGCACATATATAGTAGATATATCCAGAGAAGAATGCATGAATGTAAATGAACTTGGAATATATAAATTACAAAGTAGCCGAGTAATTGCTGATATTAAAGCTCACTCATCGTCATCCTTTACAGGAACAGTCTCTGGAACCATTGATATTGATGGCAACTGCAACGGAGCCCCTTATACTTCTGCGGCCATATCTTGGGATAGTGTTGTATTCACTCACGTAATGGAAATCACCATAATCGATTATATGAGTACTGTTCGATTGGAGGACAACCAAGTCATACTAAGAAAGGAAATATGGGCAGGTCATACTGCCCATATTTAAAAGCAAAATGTACCGATTCTGAAAATGGGATGAGCTTTTAGAACATGATTGCTTGTAACGCTGGGTTTTCTTGCCTTACAATTTTGGTTTTAATGACCATTAAATTCTTGCGCGTCCTACTTAGCGACATTCGTGACACCTGATTTTCAACTACAAAAATAATATTTCTCCAAAAATTCAAAGAAAATCAGTTCAGTGACCGAAAATCCATGTCGAAAACCAAATAGGTAAAGCGAAAACAGAATCGAATGCAACGAATATCAGAACAAAGAGCACGAAGGATCACATGATTTAATGAAACTAAAAGATAAGAAAAAATAGGCCGTGGGACAGAGAAAGAAAATGCGTTGAAAAGTTTTTGGAACGGCAGGTGAGAAAGAACAGAGGATGTTAAAAAGAGAGTCTTGTTTGAAGCTTGGAGGACGCTGGATGGAAAAAAAATTCTTGGTAGAGTCGAATTGGCGCAGGTTGAATGTAAAAATGAACAAAATAATTTCGACTTGCAAGACTCGGAAATAAGATTGTTTTTTTTTTGCCAAGAAGTATCTGAGGTTTAAAAGGAATCGTAGTTATTTTGGTAGCTAAGAAATTTTTTTTGACGCGGTCTGGAAATAAATTGCTTTTACAAAAACAAAAGAAAAAAAAATTTTACAGTGAATATAAATGAAGAAAAAAAGAAGTAAAACGTGCGATTTTTTTGTATGGTTTATTAAAAAAAAAAAATGGAAAAAAATTAAATGTCTTTTAAAATTGCACTAAATCATAAAGAGAAGCAACAATTTTTTTAATGCACCAAAAAACAAAAAAAAATTAATCGAACTTTCGCAAAGTTTATCAAAATTTTAATAAAATTAGAACAAAAATTGCATAAAGATAATGCGATTATCATAGGGTGAACGAAAATGCTGTTTCTAATATGTTTACCTTTTGTTCTGAATCAAGTGAAAGAAAAAGGTACCAAAATATGAACAGATCTAATAAGGTAATTTATGGGAAAAAAAAGTTTTCTTTCAAACAAAAATTTTAAAAGTTTACCGCCACAACATTGTCATAATTATAATTGAAATCGAAAGCAGTTTCCAAAATTAAAACAAAACACCAAACCCATAACGAGATTTGAATTCAACAAATTGCTTGGAATACAAGGCAGGCACAACATAAAATGTATTCACGGAATCCAGGCAGTTTATGGATAAAAAAATGAAACAATGCAATTAAAAATAGGAACAACAGCGGTTAATTAAAGAAAAAAAATGTAATCACAATACAGGAATTTGGGTAATGCAAATCTAAAACAGTTTACTTTGAAATCCTAGAATTGTTGTTTTATTTAAAGCTATATAATTTTATTTCTCTGGCAGGAAAAATAAATTTAACAAATTCAAAATTTGATAAAATTTTCATAATTTTCGAAATAAAAATTCTATATATCAATATTTATATTAATACAAATAAATTTAAATAATTAAGGCAAATGTATAAGAAAAGGCAAATGAAAAACAAAAGAAAAAAAAATTAAGCTAAAATCAATTCTGAATTGGCAAATGGAATCAATAGAAATTTAGTCCAAATAATTAAAAACAAACAAACAAACTGGTGGTTTTTTTGGTTTTCTTTTAATTTTCCTTATCATTAGTAGTATTATCCTTATATTTACAAAAGAAAAAAAATTCAAAATGGTGAGATTATTTCTGTATATATGTATGTAAAAATATCAAATTCGGTATATGACTATGAAATACGATATAAGAAACGAAAAAAAAAAAATATATAAAATAAAATTAATTGAAGAAATGTTAATAAATATTGTACACTATTAAAGAGAAAAAAAATTACGTTTTATATATTTTCGTTTGGTCCTGAAATATTGTCGTAATTGCACTCGGTGGGTTTTCCAACAAGTTGATTTTGAAAACAAGAAATAAGTTATGTAGGTCATGTTGGTCGTTAAATAGAAAGAACATAGCGAGCGAGAGGGAATGAGGTGAGAGGAGGCCGAAGAAAGGCATAAAAAAACAAATAAGGACCATAACCATTTTTACGGGCGGTTATGGTCATGGCGACCAGCATTCTGCTGTTGGCCCAATAGGGTGGAACGTGCCCCAATTAAGTCCGGTTGGTAACAACAACTCTGCCAATCGGCCCCGATATGCCTCACGAAGGTTTTCGCGAACGGTTGGTCAGTTTCGGTGACCAAAAACCTATCGAACCCTCCATTTATTTCGGTTGTTTTCGCCACAACCGAATTTTACTTGCTGATGCTATCACTTTAAAGTCTTAACGACATTGAAAAACTTTTGCACGTATATAATAATTATATGTTAACGCGATGATAGATGGTGATGAGCAATGACCCACCCCTCCGGCGAGCTAGTCAGTGCAACTCAGTTAGGCGTGCAGCCATTAGTTGCTCATATTTGCTGCACCATCTCATATCTCTCCTCGTAAGAAGAACATATGTTGCAAGGATCATCTGGGGATTTGCTTTTTTCGTAAAACTCTTTTGCAGTGTGGCTCTTTGGTCACACTGTAATTATATGGAAACCCCACAATTACATGCTGATGCCTCTTGCGAAACATTACAATATGAGGTTTTGTGGCAAAGAAGATTAGAAAATTTGATAACTACACTGCACCAATCGGAAATTTTGTTTACCTGTCAATTGTCAATTGTGTCAACGTGCCGTTTTAATGTATTTCAAATTGAACATCCTCGTTTGGTAATTGTACCAAAGGCTTCGGAAAATTATTGGTTTTCGAAGAGAACTGTAAAAAAAAAATTTAGATTTGTATACGTACATTAATTCTAAATTTGTGTACACCGAGCGTCATATCAGACTACAAGTGGAATGATTGCATACAAATATCTTGAAAAAGAAGTGCGAATTGGAAAGAGATATGCCACGCAGGGAAATCAGCACGGCACCTCATCATCCAGCAGCCATTTCGACAGGGCCCCACCTTGCCGTGGTGAAATGGCTTAAGTATGCTTTGTGAACCCCTGGGTGAGGTCAGCGAGAGCATAGCTCTCAGCAGGTTCTACCATGCTGACAAGGTCACGGGCGAGGGCGGAAAACTAAGAGGATCCCGTGGATCCATGTGCGGTATGGTGCTACCACACTGGCCCGTATATGGTGAAGCCCCAAGGCAAGCTGTAAAATACCGTGGCGAAGTCTGCGTGGCTATAGGGGAGTATAGGCCAAAACGGTAACCCAAGCCCAAGGTTAAGCATACCGCGGTGAAGGGCTGAGTGGCTGATGGGAAATCAGTTGTTAGCGGAGCCCTACATATCTACCGCCCTGTTGGTGTAAGAAGGCTTACTGCAATATTGGGATCTCTGTTGCAGCGGACTTTTTTTTTAACTCGTGGGACTTTTATGGAAACTCTTACAAAAAAAGAAAATTTAAACTCAAAATCTTCGGTGAAACCAGATGAAACCGAACCTGTGTCAAGTGACTCCACCACACTAGCGGTTGGAATTGTTACTCTGCATATAGGTGAAGTAACAGATGGTGAAGCCAGCGCAATCAGCGCGCGAACCGAGGAGAAGCATTCTCGAATGGAAGTGGACCCGAACCAAAGGGAAAACGTGCAAACGTTAGAACCTGAGGCGAACGGGGATATTCCTTGCCGAAATAGGTACTCTCATCGAAGAGCAGAATATCGGGTTCGAAGGAGGATTTACTGCTGGCTTCTCAGGAGGATCTAGCATCACCTGGGATAGAGGCTGGTGCCTCTATGTCTAAAAAACGAATAAGACCGGGCAAGGGTGCGCTTAGGAAACTACGCCTTCGAGAAGCTCGCTCAGGGGATGTAACCGCTGAGCCTGCGGCCTCCGGATCCAATGTCCGGCACCAGTGCCAAAAAAGTTAAGGATAAACATCCTGAACAGAAGATGAGTGCAAACTCATCTTCTGGTCGGGATGCTGATCTCAAGATGGAGGAGGGAGCCTGAATCTGTAGTGAACCCACAGGGGAACCCAGGCGGGGCTTTCGAGTCAGTCGAGGATAGCTTTAGTTGGCAAAAAACCAGTAAATCTCCAATAGGGGCAGAGAGACAGAGTGAAAGGGGCAGATAAACCACCAAAGAGTAGTGAAGCCGCACCTGGAAGCCTTACCTCTGTGCTTCAGGCGGTAAGGAAATCTGGAAATCTTTCCAGTGTGGGTGATAAACCCATTGGAGTGGCAAATCGGCCCCACCCAAGGCGAAAAGCGAAAAGAACTGCGTCAGACAAACCGCCAAAGAGTGGTGAACCTGTATCTAGTTCTCTGACCTCAGCGCTTCGGACCGGGGGAAAAAAAGGAAGGATTTCCAAACTGGGTGACGAACCCAAAGGAAAGGTTTCCTTCTTGCGAAGCAACACAGACAAACCGAGTAAGAGCGGTGTAAAGTCTGAAAACAGATCCTCTCGCATGGGGCAGGAAATTGGAAAGAAAAGGGTTTCTCTGACTTTTAAGAAACAAGCCCTAAAGGCTCTACGACTAGCCGTTGCCCATAAGGACGAATCTTATAGGCCCCTGACGAGGGTCCTTAACCAAATTCCTACGTGAAGCAGTGATCAAAATGGTCCAGGAGGGTGGCAAACCCATGATGGACGGAGTAATTACGACAAACGGTAGTTTTGTCGTAAAATGTGCAGATGCGCAGACAAACTCCTGGCTAAGGCAATTTAGTGCCTCACCCGAGTTTGTACCTTGGGTGGGAGCAGAGTTAGTGGTGGCAAACCCGTCGGAACTCCGCCCCTTACAAAGGCTCGGGTTTGGGTTCCGGATACTAATCTGGAACCTGAAAAGGTACTAGACCTTCTAAAGGCCCAAAATGAGGACCTTCAAACCGAAAGGTGGACAGTCTACCGAACCGAAAAAGGTAAGGGAGGATGTGTCCTCGTTCTTGGTGTCGATGGCGAATCCATCGAGGCTCTAAAGAGGGTAGAGTACAAGACACATCTGCTGCTTAAAAGGGTCACTTTTAAAGCCCTTCGGGCACCCATGGTTCTGACTCTGGACCCGAGATTTCCAATGGCTAATCCGGGCTTAAGAGTAACACAGATTAATTTGCAGCATTGCAAAGCGGCTTCACATCTATTGTGTAGACGCATACAAAAGGTGCAAACAGACATGTGCCTGGTCCAAGAACCATACATTTGTGGTGACAGGATAAGGTGTATGACTCGTGGCATATTTGTACATGCCACTGGGCGCCCCCGTACCTGCATCGTTGTGTCTCAAAGCATTGATGCATGCCTATTAACCGAGTACAGTTCAGAAGACTGCACAACGGTGAAGGTAACGGTATTGAGGGGCGGGAAGAAGGTATGCATGATCTTTGTATCCGCATACCTACCATACGACCCTTCTGTAATGCCTCCAACGGATGCATTAAGGAATGTAGTTGAATATTCCAGGAAACATAAGCTACCCTTAATTGTTGCTGTGGATGCAAATTCACACAACGAAGTATGGAGTAGTGCAAACAGGAACCCTCGAGGTGAAGTTCTAATGGAATATGCTATAACCTCAGGACTGGACATTCTGAATAGGGGCGATGAACCAACTTTTGTAAGTACACACAAAAGGGAGGTGATAGACATTACTCTAGCATCAGCCACGTCAAGTGGACTTGTGAACGATTGGAAAGTTCTGAGGGAAGAAACTGCCCCTGACCACAGATACATAACCTTTAACATGGTGATGGACTCTGTGGAGAAGAGAAAGTTTATAGAGCCAAAGAAAACAGATTGGGAGCACTATGAGACGACCCTGTTAAAATTCCTGCCAAGCCCGGCGAGGAAAGCAAAGAACAGCAGGGGCATCGAAGTAGCTGCAACAGAGCTTAAGGAAGCAATGACTGAAGCATTCTCCCTATCTTGCCCGGAAAAGGAATGGATAGGAGTAAAACCAGTCAAATTGTGGAACTCTAATCTTTCACAGCTCTGGCGTAAGACAAGACGGCTCTTCAACAGAGCTATGAACACTAGTTCTGAAAATGACTGGGCCGCTCACCAAATGGTGCAAAGGGAGTTCAAAAAGGCTATTCGTAAGGCAAAAAGTCTCGAATGGCGTAAGTATTGCGAGAGTCTACAGGATGTCCCTGCTGCAGCAAGGCTACAAAGAGCCCTTGCAGGTGATAGGAACGCCAAGCTGGATGTCTTAAAGAAAGGCGACGGAACTTACACTACCTCGAAAAGAGAGACTCTTAATGTACCTGTACAAGCGCACTTTCCTGGATTCCTGTCTGAGGAAGAAGGGGAAGGGGCTGAATGCAACGACATTAGACCCTCACGAGAACAATGGACCATAGCGGCCAAGGTGGTTACAAGGGAAAAAATAAGGTGGGATATAGAAACCTTTGATCCCTACAAATCACCGGGTCCGGATGGTATTTACCCTATACTTATTCAAAATTTATTGTGGTCACTATTGACCACCTGTATGCTGTTTTCAAAGCCTGTATTGCCACTGACTATACACCTAAGGCTTGGAGAGCAGCTAAGGCGGTATTTATCCCTACACCGGGAAAATCGTCCTACTACCTACCTAAGAGTTTTAGGACGATTACTCTCACCTCATTTCTTTTGAAGACCCTAGAAAAAATGATAGATGTGTAATTATAGGGAACCTCTCTGGTGAACACTCCACTGTATGACAGCCGACATGCCTAACAAAGGGGGAAATCCACTGATATGGCCTTGCTAGAGCTGGTGCGGAAGGCGCAAGATGCGCTGGACCATAAGGTTTTTGCTTTGACTGTCTTCCTGGATATCGAGGGGGCCTTTGACAACCCCACTTTTCAATCGATTGAGGCTGCACTTAGAGCTAGGAATATTCACCAAGCAATAGCAAGGCGGATTATGAATATGCTGAAGTGCAGACTGACCTCTGCCGAACTGGGAACTGAGAAAGTGACAATGAAATCAGTAAAAGGTTTTGCGCAGGGAGGGGTCTTACCTACAACTCTTTGGAATCTGTTGGTAGACTCACTACTGCGCAATTTAAATGACAATAGACATTCGGCTTTAGGATTCGCGGACGATGTTTGTATCATTATCCGAGGAATTGATTTAGCCACGGTTGCTGATCTCATGCAGACAGCACTAAAAATTGTAGAAGTGTGGTGTCAAGAACAAAACCTCTCGGTCAACCCAAGCAAAACTGAGATGGTGCTGTTCACTACCAAACGCAACATTCCTGCAGTCAGGTGGCACCAAGCTGGAATGTTTCCGGAAGTGAAGTATTTGGGGGTCATACTTGATTCCAAGCTTACCTTCCGACAGCATGTGGAGTTAAGGATTCAGAAAGCCACACCCGTGCTGTGGCAATGCCGTAGAGCTTTTGGGAGAACCTGGGGAGTGAGTCCCAAGATGGTGATCTGGATCTTTACTGGCATTGTAAGACCATACTTAACATGTGCGGCACTTGTGTGGTGGCAAAGTGTCTAAGTTCAAAGCGTCAAGCTACAACTATCCAAGCTGCATAGGCTTGTTGGATTGTGTGTTACAGGCGCCATTAGGACCACTCCTACGGCATCACTCCCGATTCTGATAAATTTACCTCCCTTAGACTTGTTCATTGAACAGGAGGCGGTGAGAGCGATTAGAAGAATTGGATTAGTGCCTGGGCGTAGGGTGGTATTTGGCCATGGAGCCAGGTGTACCATGAGCAGCAGAGTTGTCGATTCAGTCAGTAATGTTAGAGGTTCTTTCGTGGACACGATGTGCTCCAGACTCATTTTTGAGAGGGAGTACTTGTGTCTCATCTCAGATAGGGCTGATTGGAAAAAGGTTCTGCGACCCACACCAGATGGGGTGCAAATCTACACAGATGGATCCCTACTGGATGAAATGGCTGGTGCTGGCATCTACGATGTGGATCAAGGGGCCAAAATAGCCATACCACTTGGTAGCAATACGACAGTTTTTCAGGCTGAAGTGTTTGCTATTTTAACTGCTGTCTAGCCCTGTATTGCAAGAGTTTTAAATCTTAAAGCCATCTGCATCTACTCAGACAGTCAGGTGATAGTCACCTGACTGAACTCATGTACCGTTTCATCACGGTTAGTGGAAGAATGCGTCTGTGCGCTGAACAAGTTGGTTAGGAAAAACAGGGTGACGGTTTCCTGGGTACCTTGTTACTCGAGTATCCTGGGAAATGAACTGGCTGACTCACAAGCGAGAGAGGAGTCCGCACTGTGCGGACCCCTCCAATACAATACAATACAATACAATACATCATCCAGCAGAATGTGCTCTAATGAGCATGAAAGAGTTCGGCTACACTGCCTTAGCTCCGGAAGAACTCGTATATTTGGTCAAATATCAACCAGTAGAAGATATGATTCGAAAGTCAGATCATTGCTTTCTGGAAGTACCAATTACATATGATGAACCGAATTTTTTTATGTCACCAACCATACATCTAATTCAGCAACACGGAACCGAAATACTCTGTTCAACAATGATGAGTCCAGGGTATTTTGTAGATGGACAAGGGTATGCTTTCAATACGTATATACACTGCCTGAAAACGCCAAATGTACTAAAGCTATCAAGTGTGTCCGACTGGGTGTATGAGGATCCTGGAGCTCTCATAAAAGCAGGTATTTACACCATGGAGTCCATTGAAGCATTGCGGAGACAAATTATGTATCCCTCGGAACGTCAGGCAATTAGCAATATTTTAACAAAAAGAGTACTAAGAGCAAATGTCGACAACCCAAACGTGAATATTTTGCATATTTTAAGTCCAGAATCTATGAACGTGTTAGTCAATTCAATTGGAGAACGTGTCTTGGGAGTATTCAGTTGCCTTGGAAATATTTGTTCAGGCTTTGTAGGAATATTCATATGTATCCGAATAATCAAATTTATAATCGAGACTATCATCAATGTAAAAATAATTCAAGGGACTTTTGGCTGGAGTTGGAAAATTTGCGCAGATTTTTGGAATGCAGTAACTAATTGCCTTTACATTAATACCATAATGACAGAAATGAAGAGTCCAACGTTGAATTAACAGTTGTTACAAATCATGATCAAAGACCACAGACTGAATTGAATATCATCAAAGTGAACGAAGATAATTAGGTACAATGGTATCTACAGAACCACAAACACCGTTCCTTTATCCAAGAATATAAATTTACAATATTCGTATTCATCCTCCTCATCCCAAAGTAAGTCAATAGTATGCACTTATTAATATATTTAACGCAGCATCTATTAGGCGAGTTGGGGCGCCGGTTTGTTTTTAAAAAAAAACCTCTTGTTCCAGAGTTATCACGATGTCAAACATGGAGGAAATACCGTTTGGTTCGGGTAACTAATGTTGTTTTCAAGTACTACTAGATCCGTACAGGTAGGCATATCAGTGACGGTAGCATGTATATTATTGTTCTTACTATTAGATAAATCCAATTTGGAAATTAGATTTTCAAAATTAGTAAAAGCAGCAGTGTTTGATGATATTATAGATGTGAAGGATTGAAATCGATCCTGCAATAGATCCAACCTATCAACTACAAGTCTTATGTGAGACAAAGACTCGTCACAAGCAACAGGCAAAGATGATTTAGGAGGACACATAAATTCAGAGATATCATTCTGAAGGGTGTTTAAGTTAGATTCAAACTGTATCGACTTCTTCATTACTTTGGAAAGGTCGTGCTGTATTATTTGGCAAATCGAAGAGAGCTTATCCATATCGTCAATGCGAGTGCGCAAGTCATTAATAATTTCGCCAATGTTGGATAATTTCTCATCAATAGCTTTTACTTTATTTGCCGTGAAAGACGAATCCACACTTAGAGTATCGTGGACTCTTTTCACTAGGTTTATATTAGTTGAACTGAACTTCGAAAATTTCAGAATCTGACAAGGTTTAATGTCACAGCATTCTGAACGTGTAAAGGTATTGCTCTATATAGGCAACCTTACGCACGATCGATGAAATGAGCGGTCAATCACTCCATCACAAGCGATCAATACAGTAACGCCCATTGAAACACGACAAAGGGAGCATACAAATTTTGCCATGGTGAACTTTAATTTTACAAAAATATACCAAACCGACAAAAACCAAAAATGTACGTGCAAAATAGGTGCTTAGTATAAATGAAGTTTATATTAAATACCAAAACAAAACAATTGAAATAAAAAAACTTTTGTAATCTTTTTTTTAAAAAAAAGAAAAAAAGCTTGACTTTTCAAAAAAACAATTAACAAAAAATTATAATTTTGTTGAAAACGGGATAAATCGGATGTTAGATGTTAATGTTAATATTAAAAATTGATTAGTGTGTGTTAGTAAGTTACCTTTAGAAAAAATAAATTTATTTCTTGAATGTTAAAAGTTAGAATTATAGTAAAATTAATGCGTTAGAACAGTTACCTGTCATTCAATATTAATACTTGTTAAATACAAAACTGGGCCACTAATTACACTTAAAATACAAAGAACATGAATAAGTGAAGGCACAATACACAAAACACGTCTGCACAACAGGACTGCTTTCTGCTTTTTTATAGTGTACTGTATAAGATTATAAGGAACAAAAAAACTAAAATATAAATTGATGTTTGAAGGATAAAACAGATTTTGTTATGCCAAAATATTTTAAATTCAATTCTTGCACCTTTTCAAAATAATTTCATCTTTATTAAAGAAACCAACTATATCGTTTGCTTGATAGCGTGATATCTTTTTCTTTCCTTCTTTCCACTTTTTTTCTTTTCTTTTCTTTTTTCCTTTCCTTTTTTAAATACATGTAAAAGAAATCGAATTCCGCAATATATTGCAATATTGCAAAAAAAACTCACCCGATGATCCGAAATAGGAGGCCCCCTTTTCGTATCTATTCTGTGAGCAAGAAAAGAAGAAAATAAAAAAAAAATTGGGAAATTTTATTAAAAAAAAAAAACCATATGGCCTCCTTTTCTTTTTTTTTGTTTGTTTTAGGTTTTATATTTTATCCTTTATCCTTATATAAAAAAAATTATTCTAAATTTTGGAAATCCATTATACTGTAATTAATCATGATATTTTATTTTCTTTTTCTCCTTTTTGTTTTTTTGTTTGAAGAATCGAATGGTTTCATTTAGTTATTTTGATGAAAATTCCAAAAAGGTGCCATTAAATCATATATTAAATTTGATGACGGCGTGCTTTGACAAAAATGCGTGAGTGGCTGCATTGGTTTTGGATTGTGCATCCCCATTAAAATTTGATGAAATATTTCACCTCCTTCCTATTTACTCCAAAACATGCCAAGAAAATGGGTTCAATTAACTTATTGAAAGCTGCGAATTTGATAAACATTCATTTCGGTTTTATCTATACAAATAAAATCCTTTCTGTACGTTTGTACAAAATCGATAATCTCCGAAAATCCTTGACGGATTGTCTTGAAATTTTTGCTGAATACCCTTTGTAATTAATACCAGGTTTATATATAATTTTTATGTACCTGTGTTACACCTGAGAGTTTTAAAAAATCATTTAAAAAAATTCATCACTAATACAAAGACACAAACATAGTGAAATCCACGCATTTTCGACGAGAATATACCAATATATACCAATATACTTCATGTAAACCAATGATGGTGATTATTTATGCATATCGATATTAATGATGTCATCCCCACACAAAATAATATTGCATATTTTCAGTTCATATTTTCTTTGAACGAGGAAGCACGCAGGCAGCAATATGTAGTGCGAAAAAGATTTTTTTGTCTTCCGATGTTTCGTTTTTTTAGTGCAAATAAAAAAAAAACTGAATATTTGTGACTTAGTTTCTGAAAAAACCTTTCGTTTTTGTTTTTCCATTTCTGCGACTGTTTTCTCAGTGCAAAAAAGGTGAGTTTTGCTTCGTCTTTGTTTTTTCGTTACCATTTTATGAAAAAAGGCATTTTCTCTTCGTTTAACGCATTTTCTTCAATTTTGTTGGCATCGTTGATTTTAAAATTCTTTTCATATCTTGGTTTTCATTATCATTATTGGAAAGTTGGCGCTCAAATAATTTTCTTTGACAGTGACAGCGCTGGTAAGCTCTTATGACCTGAAAAATCATGAGACTCAGTGGCGCTAACACTTTTCATATCTTCTCCGCTTTTTCTTAGCATTGCACCGAAATACAAACTTTTTCGTTTTTCATAGCATCGTTGGAAAATAAAATCTTTTCTTCATTTGCCGCTTTTCCTACAATTTCGTTGGCATCGTTGATTTGAAAATTCTTTTGATATCTTCCTTTTCGTTATCATTATTGGAAATTTGGCGCTCAAATAATTATCACAACAGCGATAACGCTGGTAAGCTCTTATGACCTGAAAAGTCGTGAGACTCAGTGGCCCTAACACTTTTCATTTCCTTTCTTTGCCTTTGATCGGGTAATTGAAAAACAACGAGTTTTCTTTGTTTTTCGTAAAATCGTGGGAAAAGACATTTTTTCTTCGTTTAACGCTTTTTCTTCAATTTTTTTGGCATCGTTGATTTGAAAATTCCTTTGATTTCTTCGTTTTCATTATCATCTTTCGAAATTCGGCGTTCAAAGAGTTTTCTTTAACAGCGACAATGCTGGTAAGCTCTCATGACCTGAAAAATCATGAGACTCAGTGGCCCTAACGCTTTTCATTTCCTTTCCTGGCCTTTGATAGTGTAGTTGAAAAACCACGATTTTTCTTCGTTTTTAGCAGCGACTTTGGAAAAAACATTTCTTCTTCGTTTAACGCTTTTTCTTGAATTTTGTTGGCATTTTCTTCATTTTTCGTAGCATCGTTGGAAAATTACATTTTCTCTTCGTTTGTTCGTAGCATCGTTAGAAGATAACATTTTTTCTTCTTTTTGCGTAGCATCGTTGGAAATTTGGCTTCTCAGAAGACTTCCAACGATATCAGCAAGTGGGGGGGTTTCTCGAAGAAGTAATATTGTTCGGTAAAAAATGCATAATCCAAAAAAAAAAAAACTTATAATGCTGCTTTGGTTGTTGTTCGGAGTTATTAATGAAATAAAATCCTTTTATATATATATTCGCCTTTAAAATTCTTTATTGTCTTTTAGAAATCCCTTAAAGTTTAGCAATTGACACTTTTATATTTTTTAAATCACCCCTTTTTTCTTATTTTACAATCGTTCTTCTTAAAAATATCGCTAAAGCAGTTACGAACTTCTTGTTTAATTAATTTACGACTTTAACTTGCTTCAAAAAAAAACAAACCTTCTTGTATAAATGCAGTTACGAACTTCTCGTATAATTAACTTACAACTTTAACTTTCTTCAAAAAACAAAACTTCTTGTATGAAAATAGTTACGAACTTCTCGTATAATTAACTTACAACTTTAACTTTCTTCAAAAAAACAAAACTTCTTGTATAAAAATAGTTACGAACTTCTCGTATAATTAACTTACAACTTTAACTTTCTTCAAAAAACAAAACTTCTTGTATAAAAATAGTTACGAACTTCTCGTTTAATTAACTTACAACTTTAACTTTCTTCAAAAAAACGAAACTTCTTGTATAAAAATAGTTACGAATTTCTCGTTTAATTAACTTACAACTTTAACTTTCTTCAAAAAAACAAAACTTCTTGTATAACAATAGTTACGAACTTCTCGTATAATTAACTTACAACTTTAACTTTCATCAAAAAACAAAACTTCTTGTATAAAAATAGTTACGAACTTCTCGTATAATTAACTTACAACTTTAACTTTCATCAAAAAACAAAACTTCTTGTATAAAAATAGTTACGAATTTCTCGTTTAATTAACTTACAACTTTAACTTTCTTCAAAAAACAAAACTTCTTGTATACAAATAGTTACGAACTTCTCTTTTAATTACTGGCTTCTCGCTTTCTTATCTTGATCAGCAATTACTATCTCCCATTCGCGTTTAATTGAATAACCAAAAAGGAACTAAATGATAACTGCTCCCGGCTATCCGATATTTTAGAACTGCCTTTTGATTATTCAAAGCAGCCTTTCTATAGTTAGGAAATTACGTACTTTGCACCTAGTGTTCCAATTAAGTCGCAGAAACGTTGCTGAGTTAGGCAACCGTCCTGATTTACTTTCGATTTGGAAACTTTCCATGAATCATCAATTTCGAAATGCACCAAACGATGTTAATGCATTTCGCAATTGGTTATTTTCCGTTAATTTTATTGCCGATGGTGCAAAGTACAATTTTCGCTGAAGCAGTAAATAATGTTCTGAAACTTTTTGGTTTACAGAAAACATTGTTGTTCTCTTTCTGTAAACTAAAAATGTTCCGCAACATTTTTGGTTTACAACAACATTTGAGGTTTCAGAAACATATTAGTTTCGAGAAACATGTTGTTGCGAAGTGCGTTACTCTTTGGAAGATGTATGTAATGTTTTGTTACATAACACTACCACTTCTCATTTCTTTTCTTTGCCCTTGCTAGGGGCGTTGAAAACAACGATTTTTCTTCGTTTTTCGTAGCATCGTTGGAAAAAGACATTTTTTCTTCGCTTAACGGTTTTTCTTCAATTTGGTTGGCATAGTTGATTTGAAAATTCCTTTCATTTCTTCGTTTTCATTATCATCGCTGGAAATTTGGCGCTCAAATTATTTTCTTTGACAGCGACAACACTGGTAAGCTCTTATGACCTGAAAAATCATGAGACTCAGTGGCCCTAACACTTTTCATTTCCTCTTCGCTTTTTCGTAGCATTATTCGCAAATACCATTTTTCTTCGTTTTTCATATCTTCGTTGGAAGATAAAATAGTTTCGTCCTTTACCGTTTTTTCTTCAATTTTCTGGGCATTGTTGATTTGAAAATTATTTTCATATCTTCGTTTTCATTATTATCGTTGGAAATTTGGCGGTCAAAGAATTTTTCTAACTGAGGGGTTTAGATATCATTACAGAGTGACCCAAAGTCACACTTCATAAAGATTTTACGAAAGAGCAAATCCCCTGATGACCTGCAAAGCATATCATCTTCCTTGCGAGGAGACGATATGAGAAGGCACAGCGTATGTGAGCAACTAAAGGCAGCACGCTTAGCTCAATTGCACTGACCAGCTCGCCGGAGCGAGTGGGTCGTTGCTCACTACCATCTGTCATCGCGTTAGCATATAAGTATTATATGAGTGTTAATGTCGTTCAGACTTTAAAGTGATAGTATAAGCTATCAAGACATTCGGTTGTGGCGAAACAACCGAATAAATGGAGGGTTCTTTAGTTCCTAGTCGCCGAAACTGACCGAACTTCCGCGAAAGCCTTCGCGAGGCATGTCGGGGCCAATTGGCTAAGATGTTACGCCAATTGGTCTTAATTGGGGCACGTCCCAACCCATCGGACTAACAACCACCCCTATAAATGATTATGGGCCCTTATTTTTTTTCATTATGCCCTACTTCGCCGTCTCTCAATTCATCTCTCTCTCTCCCTCCCTCAATAACAAGATTATCTAACGTGCATTATGAAAAGACATTTATTGACATTGTTGAGTCTTGCTCAACATTTTCTATAAAAAAAATACAAATTAAAGTAAATGAATAAAAATATGAATTATCAAATACCTTGTTTACATTTAAACTGTCAAACGACAGCCATGCGCAGTACGCCATATTAAAATAAGACCATATTTTATGTATCCACTGAACAGAATTATTCAGAATGAATTATAATTTTTCTTTTAACAATTAATTCGTACATTCAACTAATTACCACATTATAAGTAATGTGACTAATTACCATATAATTAGTTTTCAACAAAAAGGAATATTTGATTAAATATTCAATAAAAACCAACACATCAGTTGTAAATTTGATCCAACAATAAGTTTAACCACATCCTCCCAATTGTACACCCCTGCATTTTGCTACTTTCATTTACGTTTTTTAATCCAATTTAATTGGAAAATCCAAAACGATAACAAAAAAACTTAAAGAAACCATTTACACACCTAATGACGTCAAAATTGAAGAACATACGATAAAATAAGTTAATAAGATCCAAAACTGTATTTTGCGTTTTTACACACCCCTAAAATTATGAAGAAGTTTTTTATTAATTTTTGTACAAAAAATTATCAGGGGGACACAGGTGCGTTAGCGAAATTCGCAAGAAATAAAATCAAATCAAGTAATACAAGAATTAGAGCATGAATGCTACATATCATAAACATATTTAATTTTTAAAGTCATAAGGACGATAACTTGACTCAGAAGTCAATCGATCCCGTATTATTTGAAAAATCCGTTAAACATCCAGTATAAAAAAGGGGAATCAAATCCAAATAAAATCACTTAGTTTTGTCAACTGAACGAGAAGGGATCGACCACAAATATGGTGAGTAAAAATTAAAACTAAGTCGTCTATGGTGAAACATAGAAAAAAGTTAAATTGAAAATTTTCAATCGGGCGTTGATAAAGGATATTCGTAGCCTTATCATTTTTTCATATTAAGAATGGCGACGGATAATTTGCCTCATTATTTTTAATCGGGATTTTAATTCTGGATATCGTTGCCGAATTAACGGAAAATCAAATAGCTCGATAAATACAATCAAGAAAGTTTCAACCATAGACAACATTATTCAATCACGGATATTTACGCCTGATTATCTTCACATAAACACGGACATTTTCGCCTGTTTATTCTTTTATAAACACGGACATTTTTGCCTGTTTATTCTTTTATAAACACGGACATTTTTGCCTGTTTATTCTTTTATAAAATTACGGACATATCGCCTAATTTTCGTGAAAACAATTACGGATATATCGCCTAATTATCCTCAAATCAATCACGATATTAAACGCCTGATTATCTGCATATATACACGGACACTTTCGCCTGTTTATTCCTTTATAAAATTACGGACATATCGCCTAATTTTCTTCAAATCGATCACGGATATTAACGCCTGATTATCTGCACATAAACACGGACACTCTCGCCTGTTTATTCCTTTATAAAATTACGGATATTATCGCCTGATGTTTCTTTGAGACAATTACGGACACTAGCGCCTAATTGATCTCACATTAAATCACGGACAATTTTGCCTGATTTCTCATATTAAATCACGGACAATTTCGCCCGATTTCTCTGTACAAAATCACGGACAGATCGCCTGACTTTCTATCATCACAGATGATATATCTCAACACTCAGCGAAACAACACGGAGATTGGTTCAAGAGATTTCACCAAGGCAACAAACACCAGACTACTTGTTTAGAGTTATAAAATTAATAATTAAATTGACGTTTTATTTTGAATTTTATTAGCCAAACTAAGATATATATATATGAATTTTAAATATTGTAAGATTGAACTAAATAAAATTAAATAATATTCCTATTTACAAATAAAACAATCTTATAATTTTACCAACAACCTATCCGTTTAAAAAATTAGTGATTAGATTGTGTCGAAGTTACGCAAGTTACGCCAACACAATTTCATCATTATAAATGTTAAGTTGAGGACTTAACATTTTGGTCCTTCGAGCCGGATAGATTGATTGTTTGTAGTAGGAATTCGCGTTTATTTAAAATTCATATAGAACCACGAGTAGTAACGCATTTGTGTCCTCTTGGATAGATAGAATCAGATAAGGGTTAGTGTGTAGGTGACTTGCATTCAATTTCGTTTGTTTTTTATTGTAAAAATTGCTGAGGGTTACAATGGGTGATCCAAAAATCATATTAACAATTGGGGTTGATCGACCAAATTCGAATGGCGTTCATAAATCATCGAAAACCTGGGGAAGCCAGAAAAACGGGAGGTTATTTAAATCGAAGAATGTCTGCCGTTGAGAAAGTATGGGAAGATATAACGAAGAATCAGGTTCTCATTTCCATGGAAGAACAAACACTAAAGGACACCGACTATGTAAAAAAGGGGGTTTTCGAAGACATAGAAGGTGCATATTTCGAATTCATTGGTGAACTCCAACAAGCTTTCGAAATTGTAAATAAACCAAAGAACCCGGTGCCTCTTAATGAGTCATTTAACCAAACTGGCGGAGAATCAAGAATTCAGAATAGATCCGAAATACATTTACCAAAAATTGACCTCCCAAAGTTTAACGCCGATTACGAATCATGGCGGTCGTTCCACGATTTATTCGCCTCTTTAATACATTCAAATTCTGGAATTCCTTCAGTGCAAAAACTGCGCTATTTAAAAACAAGTCTAATCGGCGAAGCAGAAAGGCTACTACGACAGTTCCAGACCATTAGGGATAATTATGGCCAGCCTGGAACACATTAGTCAAACGTTATGACAATAAACGAGTATTAGTACACACTCAGTTAAAAGTACTATTCAATCAAAACATTTTGCGAAACGAAACGGTCAATGGCATTAAAGCTATTATCGACCAAACATCAGAATGCCTTCATGAATTAGAAGCATTACAAATCCCCACCGGGGAATGGGATCCAATCATAATTCATTTAGTAAATCAACGATTACCTCTCGAAACGACGAATCTATGGGAGCAATCCTTAGGAAACACGTCAGAGGTGCCTTCTTTAGACGAATTTTTCAAATTC
The DNA here is from genome assembly GCA_963422695.1 of Xylophagus ater. NCBI lineage: Eukaryota > Metazoa > Arthropoda > Insecta > Diptera > Xylophagidae > Xylophagus > Xylophagus ater. The sequence continues at coordinate 30,911,614 of OY730480.1, read as the reverse complement.
TTAGAGTCAAGGTACCGCACGTCGGAAGCTTTAGCCGATATAAAGCCCAACAACGGAAAAATACAAAATCATCATGTCGGTTGTAAAAGTGGATGCCCACTATGCAAGCAATCACATTATTTGCATGCGTGCAACAGATTCTTGAACATGGACATCTCCATGAAAGAAAATACATATTAGATAATCGGATGTGTTACAATTGTCTAATGGTAGGACATCAAATAAAGAAATGTTTAAACAAATTCGGATGCAAGAGATGTGGAAAACGACACCGCACGTTGCTACATACTGACCATACATCTTCTAACGGGGAAGATGTGAGTCATACGGAGGGTGCAGACAAAGTACCATCCAGGGTCTCAACTTCGACCATGTTCGCGCAGGACAGTAAGGGTCAAAAAACTATCCTAAGGGATAATACTCAAGGGTTGCTCGCTACCGCAATGGTACGGGTAGCAAACACACAAGGCAATGCTGCAACATTTCGAGCATTAATAGATTCGGGATCACAAGTATCCTTTATCACGGAGAAAGCAGTTCACCAACTAAATTTGAAAGGCTCACGAGTTGATATTCTAGACTTGGTAAATCGAGGGTAACAACAATCAACAAAAAAGTAACTTTCAACATAAAATCAATCAATTCCAATTTTGCACTAAACTTAGAAGCTTTGGTATTAAGAAGAATCACTGGAATAACCCCAGCTGACATTGGTACCAAAGAAAATTGGTCACATCTTCAGGATCTCGAGTTCGCAGATCCACAATTCTCTCAACCGGGAAAAATTGACATGCTGTTAGGAGTCGAAATATATTCGGCAATCCTGTTGGATAGGTTAAGAAAAGGGCCTATTGAATATCCAATTGCCAACGAACACATTTGGGTTGGATCTTATTTGGTGGCAACAATAAATCCAATCAAGCTACCTCATTCAATATAACCGTTGAAAACGAACTTGATCAAACACTGAAAAGATTCTGGGAAATAGAAGAACTTTTACTATCACGTAAACACACTAAAGAAGAAACCCAATGTGAGAAATTTTTCGGAGAAACTCACAAACGTCTAAAAAATGGACAATACCAAGTTCGTCTGCCATTTATAACACCACCAAATCTCGGCCATTCAAAATACATCGCTGACAAATGTTTTCAACAAATAGAAAACAAATTTGCAAAAAACAAACATATGTTGGAAGAATACTCAACGTGCATAAATGAATACATAGACTTAAAACACATGAGACCTTTAACGTAAAATGAACTTTGTACACAACAACCATCCAATCATTGTTATTTACCACATCACGCTGTGTACAAAGACAGTAGTACAACCAAAGTAAGAGTTGTCTTTAACGCATCTGCTAAAACATCAAATGGGAAGACCTTAAATGATTATGTAATGACTGGTCCCACAATCCAACCAAAACTCGCTGCAACACTTCTCAAAAGGAGAAAATATATACACGCCTTAACGGCCGATATCGAGAAAGTGTACCGAATGATACAAATTGAGCCAGCAGACCAACAATTTCAAAGGATTTTGTGGAGAGATAATCCCAAGAAACCAGTAATCGAATACCTTTTAACGACTGTAACCTTTGGCACAACATCAGCACCCTATTCAGCTATAAAAACACTACAAACCTTAGCAAAAGACGATGGGACAAACTTTGCGGCAGCAGCTCAATCAAACCCAATTGATATCGTTATTAAAATGTGGAGGGTTCAAATTAAGAAAATGGGCTAGTAACAATCAGGAGTTACTTAGATCAGTACCAAAAGAAGATAGAGAGGTGGACCTTCCTTTAACATTCGACCACAAGGATCAAATCAAGACTTTGGGTATTCGTTGGCACCCAGCTCTAGATTATTTTGATTTCAATATCAAATTTACAGAAAATACTTCAGAGACATACTCAAAAAGAAGAATTCTCTCAGAATTGTCTCAACTTTTTGACCCGTTAGGATGGATAGCTCCATGCATAATAAAGATAGAAATATTAATGTAACAGTTATGGTTGACCGGCTGTACCTGGGACGAACCTGTTCCAACTAATCTCGAACGAGATTGGAAAGACATGAAAAAGCAATTAATTACGACTATAAAAGAAATTAAAATTCCTAGGTGGGTCCAAACATTGAGTAATCTTAACAAAGAAATTCATGGCTTCGCGGACGCATCCACCAAAGCTTTTGCAGCAGTAGTTTTCATACGAACACAAGACGAATTTGGAACCATTCACGTAAATTTACTAACATCAAAAACACGAGTAGCTCCATTCAAACCAGTGACACTCCCAAGATTAGAATTATGCGCTGTAGTATTACTTAGTCAATTAATTAGACAAATTCGGATAGATATGCACATGAAGGATATAGTCACAACGTCATGGAGTGATTCAAAAATCACCCTGGCTTGGATCAAAGGAAACCCAAATAAGTATAAAACGTTCGTAGCCAATCGCGTGGTTGATATACAAGAAAACAATACTTTTAATCAGTGGCGATACATTCCCACAAAAGACAATCCCGCTGATTGTGCATCAAGAGGAATAGAACCAGCATTATTAAAGAATCATGACTCATGGTGGCATGGACCGACATGGCTAACAAAAACCAAAGAACACTGGCCATCAGAAAGCACAGAGGTGATTGAAACAATACCTGAATTAAAACCTCCGAAAAGTTTAATGACACAAAAAGTTAGTTATATTGAATTATTTAACAAGTACTCCTCATTTACAAAACTGGTTAGAGTTATAGCATGGTGCATGCGATGGAATCACAAAAATCATGAATATCGGAAACAGCCGCACTTAACCTCAACAGAACTAATTCAGGCAAAAATCATAATCTATAAACATATACAAAAAGTAAACTTTACACAAGAAATAAACCGTTTACATAAAAATATGAGATTGCCAAAAGAAAGCAAGTTGTTAAATTTACATCCATTCATGGGAAGTGATGGTTTAATACGAATTCACGGTAGATTGACTAATTCAAATCTCCCTTATGACCCACGGCATCCAATCATTTTACCAAAGGGACACCACGTGATAGACACTCTCATCGACGAAATCCACAATCAAACGTTTCATGGAGGAACTCAATTAGTACTCAATAGTTTACGCTCCAAATATTGGATTTTGGATGGACGAAATACTGTAAGGCTCAGAATTTTTAAGTGCAATCGATGCGCCATATTTCGTTCTCAGATTCCGACTCAACTAATGGGAGATTTACCATCCCCAAGAGTAAATGTTTCTTGACCTTTCACTCATTTTGGAATTGATTACGCAGGCCCAATTGAACTCCGAATGTCAAAGTATCGTAAAGCAAAAACCTACAAGGGTTATTTTAGTATATTCATCTGTTTAGCAACCAAAGCCATCCACATAAAAGTCGTATCCGACTTAACATCAGAAGCATTATTAGCCGCTTTTAAACGCTTCATTAGTAGACGAGGAAAACCATCCCATGTGTACTCGGATTGTGGAACAAACTTTGTAGGAGCAAATAAAATATTGTTACGCGAATTCACCAAAAGCATTAAGAATGCAAATCAATCAGCAATCACATGGGCTGCCAATATGAGCATAACATGGCATTTTAACCCACCCGCTTCACCTCATTTCGGGGGATTATGGGAAGCCGGAGTCAAGTCGATTAAATACCATTTAAAAAGAACTTTGGGAGACTCATGCCTAACATATGAAGAATTGAGTACAGTCTTAACACAAATTCAAGCATGTCTTAATTCAGTACCTTTACGCCCAATGACCACAGACATAGCAGACTTGGAGCCCTTAACTCCAGGTCATTTTCTAATAGGAACAACATTAATAGCACTTCCAGAACAAAATTTAACTTTAGAAAACATATATATCATTTCAAGATGGCAATACCTTAAACAACTACAACAAATTTTTTGGAAAAAATGGTCAACCGATTATTTACATCGACTGCAACAACGACCGAAATGGTTAACTGCAACACCCAATTTAGAGATCGGAGAATTAGTACTTCTCAAATGCAATACCGTTCCACCCATCAAATGGCCCTTAGCAAGGATAATCGATATCCATCCAGGCAAAGACAATATAGTTCGAGTAGTCACAGTTAAGACTAAAGAAGGCACATTTAAACGTCCAACCACAAAAATCATTAGACTCACAACCAATAAATAAATAAATCCCAAGTCCTTGAACAACAATATTAACAATTAACACAGTCATAACAAAATAGAATTCCAGATGGATGTGTTGAATATTGATGATGAAAGCTGCAATTTCACTGACAGGGAGCTACCACCAACACCAGCGACAAGCATCAACCTGAACAAAATCCTCAAAGAAACAGCAGCAAAAAAACCAAAACCACGGCGAAAACATAAAATTCGACCAGTCACCTGGGGCCCTGAACAATTTTCGTCCAAACCACATACGAAGGAGTCAACCACCAGTCAACCAGCTGGAAGCCTGAGCTACTGGAGACATCATGCTAAAAAGGAGTCTACACCAGAATACACCAAAGAACAACGTGAGCGTTTTAGAGACCTTTTTGGTACAGACTCGGATACAGAAGAACCGAAAAAAGAAGAGAAAAGTATACCAAAAACTATCAGAAAAACCATCAAAAACAACTCCAAGGAGGTAATAAAGAAAAAACCTGCTGAAGACACTAGCACCACAGTGCAAACATTCGATGGAATCCAGGTGAAATTATCAAAGGAAGAATTTGAAAGCATACCATGGGATAAATTAAAAGTTAATGCGCGGCACAAAGGAGTAATCAACCTTAGCAACGGGCGAGTTATAAAAGTAAAATTACTAAAATCAACAGACAATAACAATATAACCAACTGGAAAATTATATGGTTCGGGTATCGTGATCATCCAACCGTTCAACAGACAACTACCACAAAAGGGAAAATTGTTTAAAAAAATGCAAATTAAAATAAATGAATAAAAATATGAATTATCGAATACCTTGTTTACATTTAAACTGTCAAACGACAGCCATGCGCAGTACGCCATATTAAAATAAGACCATATTTTTATGTATCCACTGAACAGAATTATTCAGAATGAATTATAATTTTTTTTAAACAATTAATTCGTACATTCAACTAATTACCACATTATAAGTAATGTGACTAATTACCATATAATTAGTTTTCAACAAAAAGGAATATTTGATTAAATATTCAATAAAAACCAACACATCAATTGTGAATTTGATCCAACAATAAGTTTAACCACATCCTCCCAATTGTACACCCCTGCATTTTGCTACTTTCATTTAAGTTTTTTGATCCAATTTAATTGGAAAATCCAAAACGATAACAAAAAAACTTAAAGAAACCATTTACACACCTAATGACATCAAAATTGAAGAACGTACGATAAAATAAGTTAATAAGATCCAAAACTGTATTTTGCGTTTTTACACACCCCTAAAATTATGAAGAAGTTTTTTTATTAATTTTTGTACAAAAAATTATCAGGGGGACACAGGTGCGTTAGCAAAATTCGCAATAAATAAAATCAAATAAAGTAATACAAGAATTAGAGCATGAATGCTACATATCATAAACATATTTAATTTTTAAAGTCATAAGGACGACAACTTGACTTAGAAGTCAATCGATCCCGTATTATTTGAAAAATCCGTTAAAGATCCAGTATAAAAAAGGGGAATCAAATCCAAATAAAATCACTTAGTTTTCTCAACTGAACGAGAAGGGATCGACCACAAATATGGTGAGTAAAAATTAAAACTAAGTCGTCTATGGTGAAACATAGAAAAAAGTTAAATTGGAAATTTTCAATCGGGCGTTGATAAAGGATATTCGTAGCCTTATCATTTTTTCATATTAAGAATGGTGACGGATAATTTGCCTCATTATTTTTAGTCGGGATTTTAATTCTGGATATCGTTGCCGAATTAACGTAAAATCAAATAGCTTGATAAATACAATCAAGAAAATTTCAACCATAGACAACATTATTCAATCACGGATATTTACGCCTGATTATCTTCACATAAACACCGACATTTTCGCCTGTTTATTCTTTTATAAACACGGATATTTTTGCCTGTTTATTCTTTTATAAACACGGACATTTTTGCCTGTTTATTCTTTTATAAAATTACGGACTTATCGCTTAATTTTCGTCAAAACAATTACGGATATATCGCCTAATTTTCCTCAAACCAATCACGGATATTAAACGCCTGATTATCTGCATATAAACACGGACATTTTCGCCTGTTTATTCCTTTATAAATATACGGACATATCGCCTAATTTTCTTCAAATCAATTACGGATATATCGCCTAATTTTCTTCAAATCAATTACGGATATATCGCCTAATTTTCTTCAAATCAATCACGGATATCTACGCCTGATTATCTGCACATAAACACGGACACTCTCACCTGTTTATTCCTTTATAAAATTACGGATATTATCGCCTGATGCTTCTTTAAGACAATTACGGACACTAGCGCCTAATTGAACTCCCATTAAATCACGGACAATTCTGCCTGATTTCTCATATTAAATCACGGACAATTTCGCCCGATTTCTCTGTGCAAAATCACGGACAGATCGCCTGACTTTCTATCACCACAGATGATATATCTCAACACTGAGCGAAACAACACGGAGATTCGTTCAAAGATTTCACCAAGGCAACAAACACCAGACTACTTGTTTAGAGTTATAAAATTAATAATTAAATTGATGTTTTATTTTGAATTTTATTAGCCAAACTAAGATATATATATATGAATTTTAAATATTGTAAGATTGAACTAAATAAAATTAAATAATATTCCTATTTACAAATAAAACAATCTTATTATTTTACCAACAACCTATCCGTTTAAAAAATTAGTGATTAGATTGTGTCGAAGTTACGCAAGTTACACCAACACAATTTCATCATTATAAATGTTAAGTCGAGGACTTAACAGACATATTTAATTCCGAATACAAATTTTAATTGAAAGAACAAACTTTAATTTTGTAATCTCTTTAAATCTTGAACTGAAATTTTTAATTTTAACTTTATTTCTTTGTGACTTTTGAACTTCTTTGATCCAATCTCATTTTTTAAATTTTAATTTAAAAAAAAACTTTAATTTTGCAATTTCTTTAAATCTTGAACTGAAATTCTTAATTTTAACATTATTTCTTTGTAACTTTTGAACTTCTTTGATCCAATCTTATTTTTTTATATAATTTTAATTTGAATTTAAAAAAAAACTATACTTTTGTAATTTCCTTTTTGTTCCCCCCACATTTTGCTCTATTTTTATTAAAAAACTTTAATTTTTGTGATGTATTTACAAGAAAAGGACAAAAAAGAACTCAACCCACGATCCGAAATAGGAGGCCCCCTTTCGTGCCTGTATGGAAGAGAGCAAAGAAATACAATTTGTTAAACAAGAACAATCAAAACGGAGGGAAGAAGAAACAAAATTTTGCTAAGAATTTTTTTTTCTTTGTTCTTTCTTTTTTCCTTTCAATGGTGGTCACTTGAAGCTGCTGTTAATGGTGATGTTGGAGAATTGGTAGATGATGGTGACGTCATTTTGGTGGAAAAAATGATCATGACGGTTTTTGCTGTTGGATGCATATAAAAGTGTAGCCATGTTGTTTAGTTATGGCGTCGAGTTTCCTTTTTTGTTCATTACAGGTGGTGCATGTGCGAATTATAATTGGTCGGCTTACTGGTGATTTCTTGTGACCCATAATATGCTGTTATTAAAATCAAAATTATTCGTTCTACAAAGAAATATGTGCACGCATACTACTTCAAAATTTTGGCGCATTTAAAAATGAAGAGAAACAAAAAAACCGTTTCTTTTTCTTTGGTTTTCCTTTTTCTTTTCGGAAATTTTCTTTCTTAAGAACCAACAAACTAATTAATTATAAAATAATCCTTTTCCCAAGGATTTAACTAAGATTTAATTTAACTTTTCGCGGAAAACAAAATTTTTGGGTGCAATTTCTTTTCGCTACAAAATAACACTTTATGTTGTTTCGAATCCAATTTCTATTTTCTAATTTAACTTTCGGCTGTAATTTCTAAAAAAACCATTAGATACTTTGAAAAAAAAAGATTTAAATTTTTAAATAGGAACATTTTATTTTACACACACAGAATTCGTTCTCAAGTCAAAAAAAGGACTGCTTCGTTTCAAAGTTCAACTACGATTCCCGCATCATCGAAAATTTTTTTCCCTTTCTGTATCCTACCGTTCGCAAAATTATCGGTATTTTAATATTATTCTGCTTTGTTCCTACTAACTGGTCTCCATTAATTCCTTTCTCAACAAGTCATGCCATATTCCTAGCAGTACTTTTTTTCGTGGTTTTTTTTTCCTGGGTGTTTCTCTTCTCATTTTTTTTGCACCACTGATATGTATAAATGGAGCTAAGTTTCGAACGTCATGAGTGGAGAAAAAGACAAGTTGAAACTTAGATTGGATGATAGTGGCAAAATAGAAAAAACGCTATTTTGGTGGTCGTTAAAACCAAAATTGTGAGGCAAGAAAACCCACCGTTACAACATACATCCGTCAGGGATTAATCTATCCACCCGAACGTACCTGAAAAGCGTGTGGGTGGTTTGAGTGGTACGTTAAAGTTTGTACTGCCCAACGTGGCACTCGACCACCCGCCGAGAAAAAAATTTTGAGAAAAAAAAAATGGAAACGCTCTGGAACTCGATAGCAGACATCTGCTCCTATCTCACTACTGCCTCAAGTCTTTGGCATTGTAAACCCCTATGGGTCTACCTTGCAATTCCTCAACTACATAGACCGAACCGCCAATCCCGCGAACTTTCCGACATTTCAGAAATTTACGATTTAGCTTAGCATTGACATTTTTGCGAAGTCGCTAAGCGTGACATTTCTTCGGTAGACTTCTTGTCCGGCAGTAAATCTCTTTACCCAGGTTCGACGATTATAAATTCGCTTATGCTGTTGGTGAGCTTTCGACAAATGATTTTTTCGAGGACACAACCAATTCACCATCATTCAAACCATTCAACTTCCGCATCAGTGCGTAGGTCGAGCCATGTGTGATCATGTTGGAACCGAACACAAGAAAATATGGATCAATCCCTGTAAAAGCATGGATTGTACTCCGAAGAGCACAACCGATGCCTCCCGAGTTTCGATCCCAATCCCTATGATAGGTGCTAACATAAGAGCGGATGGCCGCCAGTAATGATCGGTTTACACGTGCCGATGCGTTAGCCTGTGGTGAGTAGATGGCTGTACGATTGTGTTTAACACCAAACACTTCCAAACCGACTGTTTTGGAGTGGTAGGAGCAAGAAAGTCAAAAGTTGCAGATACTTTATTTGAGTCGGCCTTTAAACATCCGTTTCCAACGATGTAACCTAAATACCTAACTTCTCTCATGCAAAATAGGCTTTTCTCCAAATTTATTGTAAGTCCTGAAGAAGACAAGCAACGTCGAATGGTTGACAAACGATTTATTTGAGAATTCAAATCCTCAGACACTACCAAAAGATCGTCCAAATAGACGAAAAAGTTTTCTCTTAACTGAACTGGAATTGCTTTGTACATCAGTCAGCACATTCTTTGAAGAGAATTACAGAATCCGAATGGCATCACTGTAGACTGGTATAACGGTCTACCAGGTACTGTGAAAACAGTTTTTTCCCTACTCTGCTTTTCCAGCGCTATTTCCCAAAAGGCGTCTTTCAAATCAAGACTTGATATAAAACACGTCTTCTCAAGTCTGCTGAGAAGGCCTTCTGTTTGTTGAGAAAACAAGTAAAAATAAAATAAATTGATATGCAAGAATTTCGTAAAAATAATTCAATCTTTATTCATAAAAAGAGAAAAGAAACACTATTTATATAAAAAATTTGAAGCGCTGAATTCAAAAAAATTCTTCAATATAAAAAAAAAACAATCAAAATTTAAAATTAAAAAGAAAAAAAATGAAATTTATAAAAAAAGATGATAAAATTGATGAAAATGATAAAATGATGAAAAATGATAACAATGAAAAAAATGATGAAGAAAAAAGAATACATCATAAAAAAATCGAAAATAATAAAAAATATTAGAAAATCGATGTTTTCTAATTTCGCGATGAAGTTTATTTTCTGAAAAACTAAACAAAAAAAATCCTGTTGTTATCTGCTTGCACCATCACCCATGCGAAGGGAACAACAAAAAACTTTACCACAATTCCTGTGTAATTTTTTGTTTTATCCTCTTCGCTTTCGCTGCTGGATAAAAAGTGAAATTTTTATTCATTTTGTACTGCCTTTTATATAAAAATTTTATATGGAAATTGCATGTTTTCTACGTATGGCAGTTCCAATTCTTATTTTGTGGAACGTGTTCAGCCAGTTTATTTAGTTGATATCGGACTACTCTTACTGTTTTGTCATCTCTCTTTTTTCAACATGTAAGTATGACATTTTAAAAATATTAAACATTATTATAATTTTTATTAAATATTTTAGGAATCTTCGCCAAATATTCCTTATTGGAATATTTTTATATGGTTTGGATGAGATTTTCCAACGTAAGTATGAATTTCCATCTTTATTTGTGCTAAATAAAAGGTGACGTAGATTCAGCGGTCATTTGTGAAGTTTTCTCCTGTTTTTTGGTTTGTTGATATGTTCATATGTGTTTTTAGTAACAAAATCATGTTATTGTGCTTAGTTTAGTGTGTTCTATAAAATTCTTATGAAATTTTCTTAAATTTTCCTAAGAATTTTTACATTTGCACTTTCTTGTGTAGTTGTTATTGTTTTTTTGTTTATTTTCATAAATTAGTTTGTACTTCTTCTTTTTTTGTTTTAGGCGTTCCAGATGTTGACGGAACATACTCCCGCCGATTGATCGGTCGCGATCAAAATAAGAAGTGTAAGTTTTAATGCTTTGTAGGACTTACATTCAGTTGCCTACTTATGATACTATATTTACCATATGTTTATAGTTGTTTTTTTTTATTAATAAATTCTTTTTTGATGGTGGTGGAGTTGTACTCGGTCGTCGCTGCATAATTTCAGCCTGACTTCGTACCGGTCTGGCAAATTCACTTTTAATTCCTTTCTTTTACTTCGTTTGATTGTTTCAAAATCAATTCTTTTGATAATCTTTTGTGGAATGAAGATATCTTCTCCTTCCTTAGTTCGGAATCGCTGAACATCATTTCCAATTCTTTCCTTAATATCTGCAATTGTTGTTGATGGACGCAACGCCAACCAGTTGTTGATGTATGCCCCGTTGATTTAACAAATAGATTCGCTATTGGTTGGCATGACGTCTGTTTTACGGGAAGTTCCTCGTTTTTGCTTTTAGCTTGGGTTCTTGATACCCTTTTAATGGTAGCACGGTTAGAATGTTGTGTCGAGGTTTTACGAAAAGTGAAATATCCCGTTCGGTCAGTGGTGAAGCTACGATGTTGCCTGCATACTGGATCTCGTCCTGATGTGGATGCGGCTGCTGTTGACGTTGTTGTGGTTTGATCGGTTGACCAGTAAGGATGTCAAAGCTAGGTTGGATGAATAATTCCAAATCTTGTTTATCAATTGGTCCACATAAGGATAGATATCCATCGATATCTAAAATATCGTTATCGAAATCGTCTTGTTGCATTTTGTCTGTAAGGAAAATTATTTTAATTGGGATGGAAATAACATACAAGTTGAACATGACGCCACATGGGGACTCAAACTGGTTTTACGTGCCATAATGTTAGTTGGATGAGTGGATGTCCACTGGCAAAGGACATATCTTTCGAATGTGTCTTCGAAAACTTGTTGATTTTGTTTTGACTTGGACTACAAGAATTGCTCCATCATCTCCTGGAAAAATTTTCTCGATTAATCCTAACGGCCACGCTGTAGGCGGTATGTTGTCCTCTTTTATGAGCGCGACGTATTTTTTCCACATCTGCAGTCAATGCTATTTTATGTTTTCGAAACTTTAATAATGTTGAAAAAAGCTTTGGTTGTAGAGTAGGCCCAATTAGCAATTGCTCGTTCAATGATTTTCCATTGCCGCTTTTTGCCGAGGCATCAAACACTACTCTCAATTTAGTGGTTGAGCTTCTTTAAGTACTGCGTGGTGTGGAATATAGTACTCGTTCTTATTTTCCGTTGTGTCAATTCTCTCCATGTGACCCATGGAGAGATATTCATTTAAACATTTGGTGTATTCTGTTTCTAAATTCGAATTTTTTCGCAACCTTTGTTTCAAATAATTGTATCTTTTAATTGCCATTTCCCTGGATGATCCAAATGTTGCTGTTTGTTCCTTTGCAAACGGGAGTTTTGCCTCATATTGTTCATTTGGATGTATTTTATGTGCTTTTTTGAAAATGTTTTTACACTCTTCGTCTTCAGGTGTATGTCGTGGTGGTGTCGGTATTTCTTCACTCTCCCAAAATTTTTTCAGTTGTAATCCTAAATTCTCAAAAGTTTCATTGACGAGTGTGAATACTTCGACCTTTTGGTCTGGTAGTCCATCAATATTTCCAACAAGGATCCACCCAAGTATGGTGTTTACGGCAATAGGTTCATGCTTGCGAGCTTTCTGCACCCCTTCTTGTAGGATGCTGGCGTATACTTTTGCACCTAATAAAACATCAATTGGTCCCGGTTTCCAGTATGTGGAGTCTGCTAATTCCAATCCTCTGATGTGAGCCCATTGATTTGGACGTACTGGAATCGTTGGTAAATTATTAGTTATTGTATTTATGACTAACATTTTTGTGTTTATTGTTTTGTTTTTATCATAACATGATGCTAACTTCATATTTATTTGTGAATAAGACCATGCTGCCTGTTTTTTATTTAGACTCGTAATCTGTATTTTCGTTGGTTGCCTTTGTAAACCCAAGCGTTTACAGGCCGTTTCTGTTATAAATGATGTTTGCGATCCTGGATCAACAAGACATCGTAAAGTTATTGAACGTCCATTACGATCAATTGTGGTTGCCAGCGCTGTAGCTAGTAACGCATTATGTGTTTCTGTAACTAAAAAGTTTTTTACTCCATCTGCACGATTGGATGCTGCCGATGTTGGCTCTGTCAGCCTTGTCTGACAATTTGTGTTATTTTCTTCCTTGTGTAATAGTGTGTGGTGCGACTTGTTGCATTGCCTGCATTTGTAATTGCTTGGACAAGTCGTCGATTTGTGTTTACTGGAAAAGCAGTTGAAACATCTTCCAGCCTTTTGAATAAATTCATTTCTGTGTGAAATGTTCATTTCCAAAAATTTCTTGCATTTTGCAATAAAATGTGCACTGTCGCATGCAGGATATTTTGATGTATTGCTTGATGCAAGGTGTGCTTTGGTACTTGGTACCGATTGTTTTGTATTCACTGCATAAGACATTGATTCCATAACCCTAAACCTTGTTTGTAAGAATTTCTGGAACTGAGAAAATGTTTGCAATTCTTGTGTGTCTCAAGCTCTTCTTCCCATAACTTCAATGTTACATAAGAAAGCTTCTGAACTAATAAGAATATTAGAATTGTGTCCCATGATCCCACGTCAACCTGCAATGCTCTTAATTGTTGTATACATTCCTCAGATGTATCCAGGATTGATTTTATGCTTTTACTATTTTCTATTGTTTGCTTTGGTTGGTTGGTTAATATGTTCAATTGCGTATTGATGAGTAGTCCTTTGTTTTCGTATCGCGATCTAAATTTTTCCCAAGCTGGACTATAATCTTGCTCCGTTATGCGAAAATGCTTTAATAACCTTTCGGCTTCTCCGGAAAGACATCCCTTTAAATAATGCAGCTTTTGGACTGCTAACAAATTCTTGTCGCTGTGAACCATTGAAACAAATAGATCGTGAAATGATCTCCATGACGCATACTCGCCGCTAAATTTTGGTAAATTAATGCGTGGCAATTGTATGAGATTCTCTGAAGCGTGATGAATCGAGTGCTGTGTAATGCTAGTGCGACGCGTTGGTTCGGACTTGTTTCTTTCGTCTAGTCCTTCTGAAAGATCTGATATATATTCAAGGTATTTCGCCTCAATTTCCACATATTTCTGCTTGGCGACGTACTCATGTACACAAACCGTTTTTGATGTTAAAATAAATTCTTCCAATTGTGTGTCAAATTGATCGAAGTCTACCCATGCTTTTTTTAGTTCATCAATTATATTTTCAAAGAAGCTAATTGTTCTTTTGATTAACGCCGTTTTTTTTTTCATTTGTGATCAACCGTTCAATTTTTTCTCCCCTAACCACTAGTGAGTTACACAAATTGTCCATCTTCCCTTTATATAAATAATTTTTTCTTTCTCTCTTTTAAAACATGTTATTTTGAATTCCTTCTTATGGCTGTTACTTTTTTACGATTCTTGCAATATCCGCCTCGAAGGACCAAAGTGTTTGTTGAGAAAACAAGTAAAAATAAAATAAATTGAAATGCAAGAATTTCGTAAAAATAATTCAATCTTTATTCATAAAAAGAGAAAAGAAACACTATTTATATAAAAAATTTGAAGCGCTGAATTCAAAAAAATTCTTCAATATAAAAAAAAACAATCAAAATTTAAAATTAAAAAGAAAAAAAGTGAAATTAATAAAAAAAAGATGATAAAATTGATGAAAATAATAAAATGATGAAAAATGATGAAAATGAAAAAAAATGATGAAGAAAAAAAATAAATCATAAAAAAATCGAAAATAATAAAAAAGATTAGAAAATCGATGTTTTCTAATTTCGCGATGAAGTTTATTTTCTGAAAAACCAAACAAAGAAATCATGTTGTTATCTGCTTGCAACTTTACCACAATTCCTGTGTAATTTTTTGTTTTATCCTCTTCGCTTTCGCTGCTGGATAAAAAGTGAAATTTTTATTTTCATTTTCATTTTTAAATTCATTTATTTTCCAATTTGTACAGAATTATCCTTAAATCTAAATGACAAAATTTAATATTGCTTAATTCTAAAAATCTTAAACGTCGAAAAACTTAATTTTAACTTATCTAAAGAAATAAATGATTATATATTTAAATTCAATGAATTAAACCTAGAATAATGAATATAAATATCTTGAAAAAAAAAATATATATATATAAAAAACAAGATATATTTGAGAAAAAAAGATTATGGCTAATTGCTTAGCCTTGATTGAAGGGACGAGATTTCGCTGTCATCCTTGATTTATTTTTTTTTTTATTTTATTATTTTGCCTGCCACCCAATTGGTTTATGGAAGATATTACTAAAAATTTGAAGTGTTAATTCGTCTGTCGGTATTGAGTTTGTAATAAGTTCGATTTCGTGGTCCTTTGTTCTGTCTATATATTTGTCTGTCAGTTTCTTTACAAAGTCTCTGATGGGAGTAATGTCCGCCAACTTATACAGTTCAGCATTAGAGACGGTATTTTCGTATTTTTCTTCGGTATTTTTCCTTTTGTAAGTTACCCCTAATGAGTTTCTTAACCACTTTCTTTCTTGCACCGATATTTTCAGCCATTTGGTTTCAGATATTCTGTCTGACCAAATGTGTGCTGCGTAGGTTAGTGTGGGTCGAATGACTTGTTTGTATAGCAAGAGTTTTATATCTTTTTGTAGGGGACTGTGCTTGTTTATAAATGGAAACAGAATAGCATGAGCTGCCTTCGCTCTCTTTATTGCGGTTTTTATGTGAAAGTCGCAATTTAAGTTCTGCTGTAGGTGATAACCCAAGTATTTTACTGTGTTAACTGTTTTAATGTTGATGTTATTTATTTTTACGTCAGTCAATTTTGCTTTTTTTCGTTTTCTGTTGTATTTGCAGTTAGGTCCCGTAAAGTGGATTGTCTCACATTTGTCTGTATTAACTCTGAGTTTCCATTTAGTTGAGTAAACGTGTAGTTTTTGTGGTTCAACTGTTTGCATTTTAGTGGCTTGGTCGATTGACCAGGAAGCTGAAATTACGATTAGGTCATCTGCGAAGCTAATGGTATTTGGGGGATTGGGATTTGGATTTATGCTATTGTAGATGGGGGAGTGTGATGTTGGAATGTCAGCTGTGAATAAATTAAAAAGAATAGGAGAAATTATGGCTCCTTGTGGAACACCTGCTGGCATATTAAGGATGAGCAGCAGGAAAGTAGGCAATGTTTAGACAGTTATTGAAGATAACTACCCATATCCTAAGAATTTGTGGAGGTAGTTTCTTTATGACCATGTTCGAAATGCCATCGAAGCCACAAGATTTTTTGTTGTTTAGCGATTTTCTGGTGTGTGCTAGTTCCCTTTCGGTAGTGAAAATGTCCCTGAAAATTGTGCATTTGTCTGCGGGGTTGCTTATGTCAAAGTTAGGTAGTTTAAAGTTTCTTTGTGAGTTTATGAAGAAATTTGTTTCATTATTAATGAAGTTGGTGTGCTCTACTGTCCCCAGTGTCTCGTTTTGTGTGTGTGATTTAAGAAAATTTAAGGCTATTGCGTTGTTTATAGTTGGTATGTCACGAGTTATTTTATTGTCTATGAGTGGCTTTGTTATGTTTAAGTTTGATTTTTTAGATTTTAGTTTATGTATGTTTTTAAATAGGTTGTTATCCTTTTTGATGTCTTTGAGTTTGGAGTTAAAGTTGTTGTTTACGTTGGTTTGTATTACTGTCGAGATTTCGTTGCATAATTCTATCAATTTGGTTTTAAAATTGTAGTAGGTGTTGTCCTTTAGGTAAGCGTTTGATGCCAGATATTTGTACATTTTTCGTCTTAGTTTTTTTTTTGTTTTTAGTAGCCTCGAAAGATGTTTGGTGGAGTAGGAGTAGTGCGTGTTTTTTAGCGTTATTGTTGGTATTGCATATTTTGCAGCTTCATTTATGTCCTTTGTAAGTGTCTCTATGGTTTCGTCTATTTGCTGTTTGGTCAGATTCGTCTTATGGTTGATAGTTAGAAGTTTAACCTTGTTTTTGATACACCTGGTAAATCTTGGCCAGTTCGCGTTGCCATAATCAAAGATTTTTAATGGGTTTTCTATTTTGAATTCGATAGGCCAATGTCCAGATCCGCTTTTCTTATGTTTTTTTATACCATCTATTATTAGTATGACGATATCGTGGTCCGAATATGATGGTTTGGTTAATAAATTATTATGAATTAGGCATTTTTTGTTTATTAACAAATCGTTATGAATTAAAAACAGATCTAAGTAAGAGCCGGATTCAGGATACGACGGGTAAAAGGAATTCAAGAGACTTAGGTCAAAAATGGAGTGTTTATTAACGTACTAGTCGTACAGGGTTCGTCCGTTGATGTCGTCTATGGTGTTTGACCAGAAGCGGTGCTTCGCGTTTAGGTCACCACCTACTACGAAAGGTTGTTTTGCTGACTTTAATGCACTAATTAATAGGTTCAAATCGTTTAATTTTAGGTTTTGATTGCCGCATTTGTGTGAGTGATAGATACAAGCACATATTATTCTCTTCCCATTTTTTAATAAAATTTGTATAGCAATGCCGTCGATTGTCTCGAAGATTGGTAGCGTGAAAGGTTCAATTTGGATGTTATGCCTGCATAGTATAGCAACTCCCCCGCCTGTGTTGTTTGCGCGGTCGTATTAGTGAAGAGTGTAGTGTGGAAATTTGTTGCTGATATTGTTTTTGTTATTTTGAGTCGTGTTTCCGTAATAAGTGCAATGTCTGGCATATGTTTCGTCAGTAGAGCGTTTAGTTCTGTTTGTTTTTGATTTGAGTATAGAGAATTCACGTTCAGTAGGATTGTTTTTAATGTCAATTTATGGGTTTATTAGATGAATATATGGCGCCAAATCAAACGCAAAGTTGAGTAGATATTGGTTTTTTGTCTCGTCATTATTGGTGGATTTTAGAATGTCAGTTAAAGTGTTGATTTTTTGAGCTAGCTCAAAGAGATTCAAGTTGAAATATTGCTGAAATTGTTGCTGTATGAAATTTAAATTGTTGGGGTCGATTGCAGACGTCGGCGGGTTTTGTCGTGTTTGTTGAGTGTTTGTGATTACAGTCGGCTTATTATTATTAATTAAAGCATCTGCAAACGATAGAGAAGGTTGTACGAAATTATTTTGAATTTTTCTAGCGTTCTGATTTTTAGTTTGTATGTTTTGTACGTTTTGTCTGACGTTGGTGTGTCGAATGTCCTTTTTTTCTCTGTACGTTTGTGCGGCGGGGCAGTCCCTATAATTGGCCGGATGACCGTATTTTGCGCAGTTTACGCAGTAGGGATCTCCCTCCTGCGTATTTAAGCGAAGGCATTTTCCTGGCTCATGAGATGCGGCGCATTTAATGCAACGAAACGGCATGCTACAGTTTATTCCGACATGATCGAACCTTTGGCACTTTTTGCGCTGTAAGTTTGGCCGTGGGTTGAGTTTTTCCCAACTAATTTTTTGATTGAGGAGGTAACTGACTTTCAATAAAGATTTGAGATCTGATTTGTTGCTACATTGGATGTAAAATAGAGAGTTGTGAGACTTTTGTCTCGTTTTCAGAATATCTATTTTCAGGAAAGTGACATTTAATTGTAAGGAAGCTAATGCCATAGAAACATCGTTTGCGTCGTAGCTTTTATCTATGCCCCTTATCACATAGCACAACGATCTATTATCTTTAGAAGTAAAAGTGTAATTGTTTATTTTGGCTGTTTTTAAAAATCGAAGGGCTGATTCGTAGTCCTCCAAATTTTTTGTTTTTATGTTTGTACAATTTTTATTTATTTTTTTTAGTGTGAAATTTTTTTCCTTTAGAATTTCATTCAAAGAGGCTATCGTTTTTTGTGGTCCAGGCCATAGCATACTATTGGTGGAATATTCGTAACAGGTTTATTTTTTTTCAAAGGTTGAATGCGAGCATTTTTATTTGATAGAGTTGGAGTTTTACCAGATTCTACACTGGATATGGACGAAACTGATGGACTTCGCCCAATATTGTATATTGAGTGGTTTGGTTCAATTTCCGATGGTAAGGTGGAAAAATGGTTACCTTGCATAGCTGCAAAAGACGTAGAGGGTTGAGCCATTATGTTTAGCCTCGGGTCTCTGGATGAAATTAGTGATGAAAAGAGAATATTTCGTTTCACTACTTTTTTTGGAGTTGCAGTGCGACTTTTGATTTTCTTTTTTTTCGCAGTTCTCAAAGGCGATTGGGTGCGTTTTGCGAGTTTAGTAAGCGTGGCATTTGGGGAGGTGGGCGGAAGTACGCGCCCCCTCAACAAGGCTAAGTTATTTTTACCTAGAATTAATTCTTCCATCCACTGATGGCTGGATATTGAATTTAATGAGTAAAGTAATTTGTGTTAGTTTAAAATTTAATGTATAAGAAAAATAAATGTAATTTTGTTGTTACTTGTTGAATGTGTAAATGATGGTGATGATAAATGAGTTGTGTGTATGTTGTGTAAATGTTGTTCGGATTTGTTTTAAGTATGATGCTAAATTTATATATAGATGATTCTTTTAAGATAAGCTGATCCCGTTGGTTTTCCGGATATCGATTATGTAAATTTTGTCGATACGATGAATTTCCTGATAGATCGAATAATAACTTTTATTCGTTTTTGAATTTTTTAAGATCGATTATATCGAAATGCCTAAAATTCTTTTGTTAAGGCTAGTGACGTACACCAGTTAACTGTTTGTGCACTAAACTGTTTATTATATGAACAGATTTCCCCTCAGGGGAAAATTATTGCATTAAAACGGATTTTTTAACAATCCTAAACACAGTATTATATTATTCACTGCTGTTTCTAATTTTTAAATTATTTTTTTTATATATATGTAATTATTTATTATATTTAAAAAAAACGCTGCTAATCAGTCTGAAAATACTGCGATCTCTTCACTGATCTCTGATCGACCCGTATGATGTGATCGATCTGATGATCGTGAAATTTTTATTCATTTTGTACTGCCTTTTATACAAAAATTTTATATGAAAATTGCATGTTTTCTACGTATGGCAGTTCCAATTCTTATTTTGTGGAACGTGTTCAGCCATTTTATTTAGTTGATATCGGACTTCTCTTTCTGTTTTGTCATCTCTCTTTTTTCATCATGTGAGTATGACATTTTAAAAATATTAAACATTATTATAATTTTTATTAAATATTTTAGGAATCTTCGCCAAATATTCCTTATTGGAATATTTTTACATGGTTTGGATGAGATTTTCCAACGTAACTATGAATTTCCATCTTTATTTGTGCTAAAAAAAATGTGAGCTAGATTCAGCTGTCATGTGTGAAAGTTTTTCCTGTTTTTTGGTTTGTTGATATGTTCATATGTATTGTTAGTGACAAAATCATGTTATTGTGCTTAGTTTAGTGTGTTGTGTAAAATTCTTACGAAATTTTCTTAAATTTTCCTAAGAATTTTTACATTTGCACTTTCTTGTGTTGTTGTTATTGTTTTTTTGTTTATTTTCATAAATTAATTCGTACTTCTTCTTTTTTTGTTTTAGGCGTTCCGGATGTTGACGGAACACCTTCTATATGTGGAAATGGGAAAGCGTGTTTTGTCGTAAGGATGTTCACATTCCTGGAGCCGACGCAGAGGTCTACCTTTCCAGACTACAGGAGAATTCCACGCGCTGACACTTTCTTCAATGACACGATACGGGCCAGCTCAGCATACAGGAGGGCTTGCACCGCAGGGGAAGCACGGAAGTGGCGTTGCTTAAGAGGCTCCACGTTTTCTATCTCAATAATATGTTATTCTACCTGTGCATTTTTAAACCGACTTGGCTGAAAGAAGGAAATAAACTTAGAATGCTTTCAAGACGCGCGAGTTACATCAGCAATAAGTAACTAATACGCTAACACCTCTAAGAACTCTGGACTTTTTGATTAGGTCAGAATTTATCGAGACTTATCGTTTCTAAAATAAGATAATAATAATAAGGAAAATAAGATTTCGTATATTTAAATAAGATAAGAAAAATAAGGAAAATAAGAATTCGAATATTTAGGTAAGATAAGGAAAATAAGGAAAATAAGAATCTTATTAGTTTTAAGGAATAAAATAAATTAGATAAGATTTTGAATATTTTTAAGGAAGAAAATAAATAAGATAAGAAAAATAAGAATTCGAATATTTGTAAGGAATAAAATAGATAAGATAAGAAAAATGAGGAAAATAAGAATCTGAATATTTGTACTAGATAATAAAAAATTAATATTTGTATCAGAAATAGTATAAAATAAAAAGTTTTAGTTAAGGGAAAGGCAGTTATAAGAAAACGTTGTGAGTTGAAACATAACGTGTCTTAATAAAATTGTAACTAATAATAAATGTTTTCTATTTCGCTAAAAATTATAGTAATATAATTTAATTCGCGCGTTGTTCCGAATTTAGCGCGTGTGTGTTGGGATCGTCAATTGACAAACAATCTAAAGTTTCGTTTTTATAAAATATAGTCGGAGCAATATCGAATTCCTTCCAAAAATCTACACCTAAGTACAGATTTTAAGTAAGCCCTGGTACCACGTATAGAGAAAGAGTTTTTGTAATGTTATTGTAAGTAATTGAAATAGCTATTTGACCATGTACGGGTTGAGATTTGGCATCCACCGTTTTGACTGATGTGGGACGACCAGTAATTAAAATTTCATGACGCTCTAGGAAATGCAAAGCGCCAGCGCCTAGACAGGATACACTTGCACCAATGTCCAAAAGGACAAAAAGGGATTCGCCGTCGATTTCTACCTTAGCGTATGGTCGAAGGCCATGTTTTAGCTTCACAAAATCGGATTCCACCGTTTTGCCCAATAACTTTTTCTCTTTACACTTTTCTCTAAACCTGCTGATTTTACTGATTTTATTCGGCTTTACCACGTTATCGATTATTCGATGTCTAGCTTCGTCATATTCCATTTGACGTTGATGTAATGTTTTAGTTGACCTTTCCAGAATATCATTATCAGACGAGGTTTTACTTGACGTATCGCGTTTCAAAATTTTAATGACAGGGGAAGAATTTGGTTGCAATGATTGATCAGGACTCAAGGTTGGTTCTATTTAAATTGGTCCGGGGGCATTATTGGCAATTAGGGTTTCCCGTGCGTCTCTCGGTGCCACTGTTCATTTCCCGGATTACCGTTTGGGCACATCGGTAAAGACACATCTTTTCTAGCACAATGATAATAAAAGAAGGACCGTTGGGGTATTGTGCACTCGAGAAAACCATGACAAATATTGTCACAGTTTCAACACTTAAACCATGATCTACCATTAGCGTCCATAGCTTCCAAATCATTTGGGATTAC
The DNA here is from genome assembly GCA_963422695.1 of Xylophagus ater. Lineage (NCBI taxonomy): Eukaryota > Metazoa > Arthropoda > Insecta > Diptera > Xylophagidae > Xylophagus > Xylophagus ater. The sequence goes on along the minus strand of OY730480.1, from coordinate 30,889,329 downwards.
GTTTACGCGCATATTTTCGCTTGCAAACCCTCGAATACTACTATCGTGATCTATTTCGGTAGGTTGATAAGGTAAACTAATACCGAACCGAGATGAGTTTATGTTGTATTGATTTGATATCGGTTCGCGAGGAAAAGGTTGGCCACTTCTGATGTATGGTCAAAGTCATTTTGAAAACTTCTATATGGGAGATGAAAATTATTATCTTGCTGGAAGTAGGTATTCGGGCGATTGAGCAGTGGGCGTGGCCAATAAAGTTCCGGGACTGATTCCCATATGATTTGTATGGGGCGCGTCCCTGGGGTAAATTGTCGTTGGTTTGAGGGGCGTGGCGGACCAATGGGAAGACAGTATGAGGGAGTCGGAGATGCAAAGGCGTGGTGGGGCACGTTGTATAGGAGAGGGGTGTGGTAAATACGGAGAATGAAGACAGTATGAGGCAGTGGGAGATGGAAAGGCGTGGTGGGGCACGTTGTGTGGTAGAGGAGCGTGGTAAATGCGGCATTTGTCTCTCTCTCTCTGGTGGCACCGTGAATTATTATTGCCCCAGCGGTTTGTTAGTGGTAGAAAAAATGGTCACACCCCTAAAAATGGGCTGTCAGGTTTTTAAACATGGCTGTCCACCAATTGTTTTTAAACATGGCTGTCGACCAATTGTTTTTAAACATGGCTGTCGAAACATGTGACAGGGTGTGGTATTTAGGGCGTATTTCTTTGACATGGCAGCTGTATTAGATTACAAAATTTAGCCAGAATACATCTGGTTGCAATTTTTCAGGGTAAGTGCATGTAAATTTATGGAAAACACATTTGGATCAGCTGTGATCATGGTGGTCAGAAAAACGTGGGAAAATGTTTAGTGATATTTTTCGACGAAATTTTTTCAGGGTCCAGATTACAAAATTGAATCAGAATACATCTGGTTACAATTAATTTGTCGGGGTTAATTTATGGAAAAAAACATTTGGATCACCGACATCTCTGTAAAAACGGTCCGAAAACGTCGCGTGGGGTGGGAAGATATTTATGCATATTTGGTCGACAGGACGTATTTTTTTTTTAGGGCATTTTTTCAAGCTGTATTACAAAATGAATTTCCCATCTGGTTCCAATTAATTTTTCGTGGTAAATGCATGTAAGTTTACGGAAATAATATGAAAATTCAGGGGTGGGAAAGGGGTAATGGGGTTTTAATCGCTGAAATTTTGGTATAAAAGAGCCGGATTATCTGAAGATCAGTGATTTATTAAAATAAATTTCAATAGTACGGACGAAAGTAAAATTTTCAAAATAACTAGTGAACGGGAAGTGTTTGTTTTAATTTGACCGGGTATAAAATTAATTTCCAAATTCGTTCGATACCCGAGAATGAAGATACGACTCGTTGCATTATATCAGCGATAGAACGTGTTGTTGTTAAAGCCACAGAAGGTTTGGAACCAGGTGATTTTATTGGTTTCACATTCTGTGGGAAAAGCTTTAATGAAAGGTGCCCCGGCTAGGTTACTTTTAAACCAGTGAGTGAAGTTAAATTTGACGACATTTGGGAAATGATTTCCAAAATTTTCAAAAGCAATTCCGAGGGAATAATCACCGATACATTTTGTTTAACTGCAACAACGGTAAGAATGGCTGTAGGAAGGGGACTCCGAACAAATTCCTAAAAATGAAACAGGAAGCTTCTGGGTGGCCTAGTATATGTGTTACAGAGGAGGAAAAACATGAATATGTAAAAAAATTCTTTGAGAATGAGGACATAGTATTAGAACCGGAAAAAATAGAAAAAAAACCCCGGTTTATGATTCACCGCTAAGCTGATATTAAATTCATTTTGGGGTAAATTTGGTCAGAGGGAAAACCAATCGAAAACATCTATAATAAGACAACCAGCTGAATTATATACACTTTAATCGAATCCATCTAAAGCAGTTAACCATCTTTTACCAGTTAATGATGAAACTCTGGTTGTGAACTGGAAGTATAAGGAAGAGGCTTCAGAAACTCTGACTACAATCAATGTATGTATAGCAGGCTACACTACTACACAAGCACGGTTGAAACTGTATTCATATCCTGAGAAATTGGGAGAAAGGGTATTACATTACGATACCGACTCTGTTATATACATAAGCAGAGAGGGTGAATATGAGCCACCTGTTGGAAATTTTGTTGGAGATATGACTGATGAATTGGAGTGTTACGGCACTGGTAGTTTTATTGAAGAATTTGTGAGCGGAGGGCCAAAGAACTATGCATACCAGGTATTTTTAACAAGGGACAATATCGAAAATTGGTTTGTAAAGTAAAGGTAAATTTTGAAAGCATGCGTAACAGAATTTTAAACAACGATCGAGAAGCGGAGCCGATCTGGAACATTTCTTCGAATATACGCCGCACGGAAGATTATCGAATTATAACGAGACCGGTGGTAAAACAATTCAACGCCAGATCGGAAAAAAGGAAATTTTCGGAAATTTTTGATTCCATCCCATTGGTTCAAACAGACCAAACATTATTAAATAAAAACGATTATTTTTAATTAAACATATATTAATTGTAAGAGTGTTGTAAGTATATATATATATAATTGTAAAATATAAGATAATTAAATATTATTTTCTGAGTTACATCAAAATTTTGATTCCACCCCCTTCAAACACACCCAGCATTATTAAATAAAAAGACTATTTTTAAGTGTAAATATGTAAATATAATGTTAAATAATATATATCGACTGTAAGAAAGATTATTTTTAAGTATAAATAAAATTGTAAAACAAAATGAAATAAGTATTATATTCTGATTTAAATCGTGTCTACTTTATTTCTTTTACATTATATTACATACTGTTTCAGCAGGGTACAACATGCTTTACACCTTTTTGAGCAAGAGAATGCTGCCCCTCAAAAGAATTTAAGTTCGGACATCAGCAGTACTCTAAATCACATACTATTGCTGTATTTCTGTTGAATATTTCGAACACACAATCGACAATTGGTCCCTGTTGTAAATTTGCACTAATACCAAAATGGAGATTACGACTTGCACAAAATTCGTAGCGTTTTTAATAGCCATTTTAACAGGGGGGGGGGGGGGCAGTGCGACTTATTTTTTACAGCCTTTTGTCAGATAGAAAGAATCTGTATTGCTCTTCATCAACACCAAGACTGCTTTTTTTAAACAGGGCCTGTCGGCATCAGAACTGCTTTTTAATAGGGCCTGTCCGCATCAGAACTGCTTTCAACAGGACCTGTCTGTATCAGAACTAATCGACTTAAACGATTTTCTATAGGGTCGTGCTCGGTATTCAAGTTTAAAATATGTATTTATTTAAATGTCCGACCCGTGATTTTAGTTCGTGAACATCTATGTATTCATCGCTTTTGTTTGAGTTTAATATTGGTACGTTTGCGCACCCGTTTTTGTCTGTTTTCACTATTGCATTTCCCACGCCCTGTTTTATTTCTTGATTTGACAAAAATAATTCACCTTTATTATCTGTTTTTATGATCATTATGATCTGAGAACGTGCGGGAATTCTAGTTTCCTTATTTGCACACATGGCTCTCGTATCAGTTGACTTAATTACTGTTTCAGTTTCGATTACTGAATAAATTTTTGTATTTTCTCCGATTTTTCGGGTATTGAAAATTTTTTTTTACCATTTTTGAGTTTCAAGTTTTGTCACAAGATTGTACAGGTTATTTTTGATGTGCGGAAAAACATAACATTTGCTTCGAATTGTCAATACTACATTCGAACTTGTTTAGGAAATCATGTCCTAAATGCCATCGTAACTTAAAAGTAAGTTATCTTTTATTATTTGGAATGAATGTTTGATAGTTTGATTTGATATGTTAATATTGGATTCGGCCGTACAGATTGTGGTAATGGTTTTACCTGCGATTGATGATATTTTGATGGTTTGGGATTGATTTATAAAAGTTTTGCCTAATGTAGAAGAGCCTTTATGGAGTGAAACTTCGGCACCTGTGTCTATTAGAGAAGTACTTCTCTCTGATTTGGATAAGTCATTTTCTAACGTTACTGTAAGATCTTTTGTAATAACGTTCAATTGGATCTTAATTGGTTTTGAATATTTTATTGGTGGTGCACGTCGGCTTCCACCATTATTTGATCTAGGCGGGACGTGAATTGATTGGGGGTTCCATCCCGCCCGTGCGAGTTTCCCAATTTAGTTTGAGGTTTTGCGATACTATCTGTTGTATTGAAGTTTACCCGTCTGTCCACTGAATTCTGGATTCTTTCGTAATTGTTGGTTCGGGGGCTAAAATTCGCGTTATTGATCCGTGCGTTGTTGTTATAAGTTGGTATGTTGTGTCGAGGGTGTAGCATTATGTAGGTTTCGTATATTGAAATTGAAACAAATTCTTTATTTCATTAAAGTTATTTTATTACTAAATATACACTTCTAGTGATGATTGTGGGATCCAAACTGAATACTAAATTTTTTTTCGAGTTAACTAATATTTGTAACAGTAAACAATATTAACTGTTACAGTCAGTGGTAGGCAAACTAATTATTAGTATTTGTATAGTTAACTCTACATCTCCCTATACAATTAAATTTCAATTTCAATTTCAATTTCAAGTCTTAATTCTAAATTTCAATAAATTTTAACTTTAATCATAATTCTAAATTTTAGTACATTTGGAATCATAATCTTAATTCTAAATTTCAATTTCTTTGAACCTTAATTACATATATAAATACATAGTGGAATTCAAGCTGTTTTTTGTTTTCCTTAAGTGATAACTATTTCTTCTAATTTCAGAATTGTTATTATTTCTGACAATATAGGATCTTGGACTTTCATGTTTTTCCAAAATTACCCCTGGCATCCATCCATTTTTCTCTTTTATCAAAACCTTTTCTCCAACAACAAAGTCTTTTCTTTGATGTGCTTGTTTATCATAGTATTTTTTGTAGTTATTAACTTTTTTCACCATTTGACTATTAACGAACGCATTAAGTTGTGGCTTTAATAAATCAGAATCATATATGGGTAGTTTCGTTCTTGTTCTGCGATTTAAAAGTAACTGAGATGGTGAATATTGAAGGTCTTTTACGGGCGTGTTTCGATAATCCATTAATGCAACATATATATCATCCTCCATTTTTGATTTTTTCAAAATATTTTTAAAAATTTGTACAGCCCTTTCCGCTAATCCATTAGATCGAGGATAATGGGGACTACTGGTAATTACTTCAAAATCCCAATCTTTTGAAAATTCTTTACAATGGAAGCTACTAAATGGCATATTATCTGCGACTACTAAAACAGGAATACCAAAAGTTGCAAAGCATTTTTTCCAACATTTGATAACCTCTTGAGCCGTTTTATTTTTCAGTTTATCAATGTGAATCCACTTGCTAAAATAATCTATAACCACTAAGTAACTATCCCTACCAAACTCTGCTATGTCACAACCTATTTTTTGGAAAGGCAAAGACGGAATAGGATGAGGAATTAAGGGTTCTTTTATATTACCAGCTCTGTATCTTTCACAGATTGCGCATTTACTAATCATATTTTCTATATCATCGTTTAATGTTGGCCACCAAAACAGCTCCTTTGCTCTTTTTTGAGTTTTATTAATTCCAAAATGCGATTCATGTAGTTTGTCTAAAACTTCTTGCCTTAGAGCAATAGGAAGTATTACCCTATTCTTAAAATATACTATTTCATCTTCTACAAATGGCTCATTTCTAAGTTTAAAATAGAATTTTATTTCGTTGTCTACTTTCGATTTATGAAATGGCCACCCATCATAATAATATTTTTTTAATAATTTTAGGACCTCATCCGACTTCGCAGCCTCTCTGAGCTTTTTCATGCTTTCATCAGCAATATTTACTGTATGCACAACTTCAAATAATTCAGGTTCTTCAACAACATTATGGTGGTCAAAGTGTCTAGATAAATAGTCCGCCACATACAAATCTTTTCCTCTAACATATTTAACTTTTGTGTTATAATTTAAAATTTTAAGACGCATTCGCTGCAGACGAGTAGAAGGTATTTTATAAAGGTCTTTTTTCATTATCGATTCCAAAGGTTTATGATCTGATTGTATCACGACTTCTTTACCATATATATATTGGTGAAATTTTCGACATGAAAATACGATGGCTAATAATTCCTTCTCAATTTGTGCATATCGTTTTTCTATTTCAGATAGAGATCTCGATGCATATGCTATTATTTTATCTTCTTGTATAAGACAACATCCGAGTCCATCTTTTGAAGCATCAGTCTGAATCATAATTTTTTTATTTGCGTCAAATGCACTAAGGATTGTCTCTTGTTTAATAGCTTTTTTAAGATTTTCGACTGCAGTAGTGTGAACTGGTAACCACGTAAAGATTATATTTTTTTTTAATAATTCTCTTAAAGGTGCTGTCAATTGAGACATATTAGGAATAAAATTTCGTAAGTAATTAACTACACCTAGAAATATTTGTACTTCTTTTTTGGATTTTAAATTTGAAATCGAATCAATTGCTTTTATTTTTTCCGGGTCTGGTTTTATACCTTTATGAGAGAATATGTGTCCTAAGTACTTTACTTCTTGTACCCTATATTGAAGTTTTTCTAGATTAAATTTAATATTTAGTTTAGTGGCTCTCAGCATAACTTCCCTTAAATTGTTATCGTGTTCTTCGAATGTTTCACCTGTTATTAATATATCATCTATATACACTGCCACACCAAAACATTCACTATTGTATTTTTGAAATACTTCTGGTGCAATGTTAATTCCAAAAGGCATTCTATTAAATTGAAAAGATCCGAAAGGTGTACTGAAAGTGGTCAGTTTCCGTGATTCTTCTACTAGTTCAATTTGCCAGAATCCATCTTTTAAATCTAGTACTGTGAAAAATTTCGCCCTACTTAATTTAGAAGTTATTTCTTCTAAATTTGGAATTATACAAAAATCTAATTTTGTGTATGTATTAAGATTTTGTGGATCAATGCAGATTCTAATTCGTTTGTTTGGTTTTTCAACCAATACTACCGGATGTATCCATTCACTAGGCTCTGTGACCTTAGAAATAATCCCGTTTTCTTCAAGTTCCCTTAGGGTATTTTTAACCGGATTTTGAAGCACTAAAGGTACTCTTCGTGGAGGATAAGCCGCTGGCATTGCATTTTCGTGCAATGAAATTTTATATGGAACTGGAAATTTTCCTAAACCTTTAAAATTTTCAGTATATTTCTATATAAATTCGTCCTTTTCTAAACCTATTTCGTTTTCTACACTGTCCACTCTTTTCATTAGGCCCAACTTAATGCATTGTTCCAGTCCCAAAATTGGTGTATAGTAACTGTCTACTATTATAAATTTAATTTTTGTAGTATACTTTTTATATTTACATACCAAATTGATAGTGCCATATGGGTGTAATCGGTGCCCACTATAACTTTCTATTTTAATTGAAGTTGGTGATAATTCTTTAGTTTTACCTATGTCTTCTACAATGCGAATAGGTAAAATATTTACTTCCGATCCCGTATTCAGCTTGAATTCTACCATCATTTCCTCAATACAAAGTTGTTCGTACCACTGGTTTATTTTATTCCTAGAAAAATTATTACTATTATTATTAAATTCATTTGATTTGACCATAAAAATGAATTGATTATCGTCATCATTGTTTTCGTTACCTTCATTAATTGTTACTGTTTTTATATGTTTTAACTTACAAACAACCGCAAAATGGTTATACTTTTCACAGTTCAGGCACTTTTTCCCGTCAGCCGGACATTTCCCATAGCTATGTTTTCTGTTGCACTTCTGACATTTAAACTTTTTGAAGTTACTAGTAATATTGTTGTTGTTATTTGATGTTCCAGTTTTCTCGTTTGTAGTGTTCATATGTTTGTTGTTAGGTCTTGTATTTTTTCTGCCACTTTATTAATAGTATTTACTTCTCTTTGTGTTCCTTGTACTATAGAAATGTTTTGCTCCTGTACTTCTGATATTCTACACTCATCGATAGAATTTTCTAATGTTATATCATCTTTCTTCAGCATCCTTTCCTGTATTTTTTGTTATATATTCCGAGAACTATGCGATCTCTTACCATAGTGTCTTTGTCCAAAAATTCGCATGAACTTGATAACTTTTTCAAATCAGATAAAAATTCGTCGAAGGGTTCACCTCTCTTTTGTGATCGATTGTAAAATACAAATCGTTCATATACTACATTCCTTTTTGGCACACAATATTTCTCCAGTGCTTCTATTACTTTGTCATATTGTTTTCTATCCTCTTCCGAAATTTCTAAGGATCTCAATAATTCCTTTGCTTCATCTCCAATTTGATTTCGAAGTAATGCAATGTTTACATTATCTTTCTCTGCAATTGCTTTAGAGCCAATAAGAAAATCTTCAAAATCTTCTTTGAAAATTTTCCAGTTACGGGACTTATTTCCCGTTAACACTAGGTCTTTTACTTTTTTTAGATTACCTTCCATTTTAAAAACGTGTGTTGAAATTTTTTCTTTTTTAACTGGTGATTTTATTAGGATGCTTCTGCTTCTTAAATTCCACGATCTTCTTCCTACTGTATATTTTTTTATTATTTTTGGTTTTTTTGCACGTATTGCTTTTTTATTTATTTCCGAATTTCTCATTAGGATTTGATTGTATTTATTTATTAAATTTAACTTTAGTAAACTTTCGATTATTGATAACCGACTACTGACTGCGCCATGTAGCATTATGTAGGTTTCGTATATTTAAATTAAAACAAATTCTTTATTTCATTAAAGTTATTTTATTACTAAATATACACTTCTAGTGATGATTGTGGGATCCAAACTGAATACTAAATCTTCTTTTCGAGTTAACTAATATTTGTGACAGTTAACAATATTAACTGTTACAGTCAGTGGTAGGCAAACTAATTATTAGTATTTGTATAGTTAACTCTACAGAAGGTTTTTATTGTTTGGGTTATTATTATTTCACGCATTGAAATTCATGTTGAAGGGTGTATTTTGGGGCTTTGTATCCTGAAAGGGGGAGGTTGTTGTGGAATTGGTTGCTGAGGATTGCTGTTGAACATTCTTGTTCTACATTCAGAACTGTGTTTACTGGGTCTCTTGCAATAAGAGCAAAAAGTGTTTCGAAATTCATTTTTAATATTTCTGTTTTTATAGAGAGACATTGTTCCTCTGCATGTCCACTATTGTTACATTTGGAACAATGTTTGGTGTTACTAATATCCTCTGTTCTATCTGCTTGTTCTATAGCATAATTTATGGCTTCTCCAAGAGAGTTTTGTTTTGACATTTCGTTAATAATTTGATGTGTTCATTAACAAGGCCTTCCCCGAATGCTCTTTGCGCCAGTTTTTTATTTTCGGAAATTAACAGGTTTTGTAAAGTTATGTTAGATTGTGTATTTAGTGTAACTTCATTGAGCAGTGAAAGAAGTTTTTTGGTTCTGAATGAATAATCAGAAACGGTTTCTTTAGGTTTTTGTTTAAGAGAAATTGTCTGGTTTTGTAAAGAAAATCGAGATCTTTTTTCTAAAAACTGGCCTTGGAGAAGTTTTTTTAATTCGTCCCAACTGTTCGTCGAATTATATTTAATCACCTCATAGGCATTTCCTGTTAATTTGGTCGTTATTAATGTTAAAAGACAGTTCCTCGGGTTCACTACAAGAGGACGAGATGAATAGCTGATAACACATTAAAAATCGATGTAAATCTGTTGTGTTGTCATCATATTCACGAATAAGCGTTGCAGCATACCTTATGTTTAAACCAGGAGTAGGAGTGTCCCGTAAGGGAGAAGCGGAATTGGAGTCTGTAGCCATTCTGCTTTGACTTCTGGTGAGGGGACCTATGTCGAATTTTGTGGATTTTTCACGAAGAGAAGTTTACCAGCCACAGCCGATTAAACTCTTTAATCAATATATATATATTCCCGTTTTTTCAAACGAAAAGATTTATACAAGTATATATATATTTTTTTAATTATTATATATTTTTTTTCTACAGGATAACTCTATATATATTATTTTTTCTTGATTACAATTTACTAATATTATATTTGTATATGTGGCTGTGTTAAAAAAAATTGACTTTCTGCTTCGTGTTTTTGTTTTTTTCCTGCTTTTGTTGTTTTTTTGGTCTCTGTTGGCGTATTCTCGTTGTTGTTATATCTATTTGTAGTTTAGTGGGCACACTCCTGCCGCAATATGTTGGCCATGAATCGAACCTCTGAATCTTTTTTTTTATTTCTGTTTTTGTTCATGTTATGATACACCCGGTATTATTTAAATCAAACACGCGAAAATGTCAAATTAAAAATTAAATTCTGTTTTGTTGTTCTTAGTGAAAAACTTAATACTTTTGATTGAATTTACCAACATTTTCAAGAAAAAGAAAAGTTTAATAACCATTTTCTAATACACGATCACATAAATTAGTTGAATTTTGAGTTTTTGTAAGATTCTTTTATTTTTGTTGCTCTTAGTGAAAAAATTAATGCTTTTGTTTGAATTTACCAAAATTTTCAAGAAAAAGAAAAGTTTAATAACTATTTTCTAATACACGATCACTGAACTTAGCTGAATTTTGAGTTTTTGTAAGATCGTTTTATTTTTGCTGTTCTTAGTGAAAGAATTAATACTTTTGTTTGAATTTACCAAAATTTTCAAGAAAAAGAAAAGTTTAATAACTATTTTCTAATACACGATCACATAAATAAGTTGAATTTTGAGTTTTTGTAAGATCGTTTTATTTTTGTTGTTCTTAGTGAAAAAATTAATACTTTTGTTTGAAATTACCAAAATTTTCAAGAAAAAGAAAAGTTTAATAACTATTTTCTAATACACGATCACATAAATTAGTGGAAAGGATCAATTCGTCAATATAATTACACAACATCTGGCGCAGCCGGTAGGATCTGAGTTGCTAAGCATTAAAAATCTCAGATCCTCGAATCTACAAATACGAAAGTTGTGGAAATTCACCGAATTAGATTTTACGGTAGACTACATTCTTATGACAAAAAATCAAGAACCCAAAATGTCAATCGACTATAACAAAGTGTCTCAATTAGTATTCAACTCAATTCCTTTCCTCCACGCGGAACTAGGTCCAAATTTATCATCGGAAGTGAAAGTATTTGCCAGTTGTTGTCAGACCATTCACGATATCCTTAGCAAGGATGAACAACCAATACTAGCATCTTTGCTACCTACACGATTCCGCGGACGTGCCGCCTCCATATTAGATACTGTATCAGTGACCGATTTAACCACATTTTTAGATACAATAATCTCAAAATAGCATCCAGACGGCCTTACGCTACTTTAATTCATGAACTTCAGAACTCCAAGCAATTACCTGGCGAAACTCTCACAGGATTTGCAGGAAGAATGAAGTCACTATTGAAGGAATGTGTAAATCAGGCCATAAAGAGGCACCCAAACCATTACGTTTCCGTTACAAAAGATCTAGAAAAGACCGCGATGTTCACTTTCCAAGCAGGAATACTGAACTCAAATCACAGACTTTTCTTCCTACACGAAAAGCACGAAAATTTCGATGCACTGACAAGTAAGGCGGAATTTCTTGGATCAGCCGAAAGACAATTTACCCTAAATACTCCAAATCTGATGAATCCTCTCACACCAACAATGTCGCAAATGTTCTACCCCCAAACAGAGGAACAAAACGTAATCAACTCAAATGACAATTACATTGCTAACCACGCCTACAACAATAACGTTAACAAAAATCAAAACAGACTCAACAACGACAATTATAACAGAAATAACAAATTCAATGACAACAACAATGACAGAAACAACAATTTCAACAACAACAACAACAACAGAAACAACAACTTCTACAACCACAACAACAGAAACAACAACTTCAACAACAACAACAACCGAAATAATAACTTCAACAACAACAACACTAACAGAAACAACAACTTCAACAACAACAACACCAACAGAAACAACAACTTCAATAACAAGGATAATAAGCGAAACAACAACTTCAACAACAACAACAACAGAAACACCAATTTCAACAACAGCAACAATAACAGACCCAACAACAGTTACTACAATTTCAACGACAATGCGAGGAGGAACAACAACTACCAGAATAACGCGTTTAACAACAACAATCGTAACAACGACAATAGGTTTCTTGGAGGAATAAATAATAACAGAGAGAACAATTACGGAAATGTTGACAACCAAAACCAACATGGAAATATTAATGTTAACGACCGAAATACTGCCCCGTACAGCAATTCTAACCAAAACCCCCCAAACCGACGACCGTAATGTGGGTTTTGCAATCGACTAGGGCATGTTTATAACGAATGTAGTACGCGTATGAACAACCCGTACTGTAGACAATGCAGGACTCATGGGCACACAGCAGAAAGTTGTAACTCGCGCACTTTGTCGACAGCCAATAACCGAATTAATATGATTTCAAACGAGCCAAACGACCACAGGGAACTTGACGACCCGGTAGACACAATGCGTAAATGCGGTTTTTGCCAACAACCAGGCCACACCATAACTACTTGTCTAGCGAAAGAAATATCGGAAAGGAGTGATGCACCGTCTGCCGATCAGACGGAAAACTGAGACAGGGCTGCCCCTTCAAAACCCCAACAAATGAGACAAGGTGTCAGCCCGAAACCCACCCAACAAATCAAAATAAATGCGTATTAAAAATACCATTACCTATCGCAATCAACAATCCGGCCGAGTTATTAGTAGATACGGGAGCAGATATTAGCATAATAAAAAAATCGTCATTAAAAGATAATAGACGAATAAATTTAGAAGAAAGAACCAATATACAAACTCTTTTCGGCACCGGTCAAACAATAGGTGCATGTCAAACCAATTTCCCACCTCCAATATCGCAATTATGTAAGTTTCATGTGGTGGAAAAAAATACCCCAATTCCTGGAGATGGAATTGTAGTTTATGATTTCTTGTCTCAAAACTGTAACATCGAGGGCCCCAAAAAACGTTTAACTTTCCCCGAAATCAAGACTGATGAAGATAACTTCAGAATACCCTTTGTAAGTCCCAGGATTCCACGATTAAGGTCCATATAGATGTCGCACAGGAACAGGTGGAAACGCCCGAATCTGAAGCTAAAATTGTAAGAGGCTTGTGGGAAGGACAAACTTTTTTGCACTCGATCTGGTACGAAAAAGGATACGCAGTGGAGACTCAGAGAGCAATGCGACTCCCCGCACGTTCCCGGAAGTTGATTCAGATAAAAGTGGAATTCTAACAAGATAGACTCTGCCTATCGAAAGAATTAAGCGAGGGAGTGTATTTTGGAGGTTGCTTAGTAAGACCGAAAAACGGAAAAATAAGGATTTGTGTCCTCAATACAAAAATGAAACAAACAAGAGTCGAGCCTTTTAATTTTGAAACCGGACCACTGGAATTATACGAAATATACAATTTAGAAACTGAAGAAAAGGAACCATCACCCCTAGAAAATATTAAGCACTTATTTAATTTAGCTCAAAAATAAAAAAACAACACGAGAATTCAAGAACTAAGGGAAAATTTACGATTGGATGAGAATGCGACAGAGGAAGAAAAAACATCAATACGGCAAATATGCGAAGAATATAACGATATTTTCCATCTACCGAATGACAAACTGACACATACACTTTCGTACGAGCACACAATTCCAGTAAAACAAGACCACGCCCCGATGAACCAAAAAATGTATAGATTACCCGAAAAACAACGTGAAATAATTTATAAACAGGTACAAGAAATGCTGGAGAACGAAATAATAACTCCAAGCAAAAATCCATGGAACTCTCCGTTATTAGTGGTACCAAAGAAAAGTGGACCCGACGGAGAAAAGCGATTTCGAGTCGTTGTGGATTTTCGGAAACTCAACGAAATTACTATTGGTGACGCTTTTCCCCAACCACGAATCGAGGACATTTTAGACCAGTTAGGTCACTCACGATACTTTACCACTTTAGATCTCGCTAGCGGGTGCCACCAAGTATTAATAAACGAACAAGATAGAACAAAAACCGCTTTTAGTACCCCTTTCGGACATTACGATTTTTTACGCATGCTATTTGGGCTTATTGGAGTCCCAGCAACCTTTCAACGTCTTATGAATCACGTTTTGTCAGGTTTACAAGGATTTTTATGTTTCGTGTATATAGACGACATCGTCATATACGGAAAAAATTTACTTGACCATAATATAAAGTTGGACGCAAATTTCTCAAGGTTGAGAACACATAATTTAAAATTACAACCAGAAAAATGTAATTTTCTTAGGACACCAATGCTCTGCCGAAGGAACTTTACGAGATCCTTCCAAGATGGTTTGCGTCCAAAACTTTCCCGTTCCCAAAACAATTCGCCAAGTCCAATCCTTTCTACGTCTGGCAAATTATTATCGAAAAGTCATACCTAATTTTTCTAAAGTTGCTGAACCGCTAAATTAACTCCTAAGAAAGAACAACAAATTTAAATGGACCGAAAATTGCGAATCCGCATTCCAAAATTTAAAAGATACTTTAATCTCTCCCCTTCTATTAATATATCCTGATTTCACTCAAGTCTTTAACTTAACAACTGATGCAAGTAATGAAGCCCTTGGAGCAGTTCTTTCCCAAGGCGAAGTAGGAAAAGATAAACCGATTGCGTACTCTAGTCGATCATTAAACAAAGCGGAACGAAATTATTCCACTATCGAAAAGGAATTACTAGCCATTGTATGTGCTACACAAAATTTCCGTTGTTACCTCTATGGTAGGAAATTCACTGCATACACTGATCATAAACCTTTGAAAGGAGTCTTCAATGTAAAAGACCCGACAAGTCGATTGATACGTTTTCATCATAAACTTTCTGAATACGACTATCACATCGAGTACAAAGCGGGCAAATATAACACAAATTCCGATGCTCTCATTCGTGTCCCCTCCAATATTCCGGAAACCACATTAAAAGAAATGACTACCGCACAAATTAGAATTGACAATACCAAAACAAATAACACCAAAGAAAATTTAGAAAACACAAACGGTTGGAATTAATTATTACACGAAGTGGAAACAATCTCAAAATCCAAAATGAAAGACCGTGACTTTACCACAAAAGAAGCACTCAGAAAATGCAACAAACATATAAATCGGTATGAGGACGTAATTCCGTATGACCACTCGCGAATATTATTGGACAATGGAAAATTTGATTACATTAATGCTAACTTAATAAAAATTGACCAAATTAAACAGAAATACATTTTAACGCAAGGACCTCTATTGGAAACAATAGACGATTTGTGGTTAATGATTTGGCAAAATAATACCAAAACAATAGTCATGCTGACGACATTAACTGAACAAAACAAAATTAAATGTCAAAGATATTGGCCAAAACAAAGGGGAAACAAACACGTAATACCATTGACTAAAATCGGTTTTACTATTGAATACTTAAGTGTTACCGAAGAAACGAACTTCACGAAACGAATTCTTAGACTTACAGAAAATACAACGAAAAACCATCGTGACATAACACACCTTCAATATAATACTTGGCCTGATACCGGCATCCCGCCGAATATAGCAGAGTTTTTACAATTTTATCGCGAAGTAAAGAGAGCACAGACATTTGAATTTGACACTGGACTTTTATTAATACATTGCAGTGCTGGAATTGGACGATCAGGAACATTTCGTTTGATAGATATCTGTCTTACACTTACTAACACAAATGAAGACACAAAATTTACGATACCGCAAGTTTTATTGAAAATGCGCGAACGAAGAATGGGTTTAGTTCAAACGACTGAACACCAAAAAATTGCATATTTAAGGATTTTAGAGGGCCGAAAGTTATTGATTAACGAACCCAAATTCGGCAAAATCGAAATAGAAACAATCAAAACCGAATCAATACTAGTTAACGTCGTAACAAGGAATCAGGCGAAAATGCAACGAGATGAACCAACGGACAAGGTGGTACCGTCCCCAGAACCAAAAAACCGAAGGAAAATAGTTCCCACAACTGAGGATACGATCGAGAAACCTATAACAGCGAATTCACGAGATTCAACTGCAGATGACGTGACCGTCAGGGAATCACATGATTCCTACGAAACATCAGAATCCGACGACAATGAACCAGTAGAGATCTTAACCGATCCAAACGATGTTCAAACGCAACGTAGATTAAGAAATGTGTGAAATGCCAACGTGTTATGTAAAAATTCTTTGAACCTTTTCACCTTGGCTCTTTCCGGAATCTAAATGGTTAAAAATTGGGGTTTAGAAATACGTTGACGGAACTCACTTCCAGGTTGGTATGTTGTCCCGCATTAGCTTCGTTTTCTATTTCCTCAGATTTGTTTGAGGAAAAAGCTCTCTCAGAACTTTTTGTACGTTTGCCTGGGAGAGTATTGGGTTTTTGGGTGAAAATAATGAAAACAAACTTACTTTGTGTTTCTGGAGTTAGTAGTATTTTATTTCTTGTATGAATGCGTCTCTTATATAATGTTTCTTTGTTGTGTTTTACTGGAACAATTAAAATTCCTTTTGTTGTCACGATACAAATTCTTTAGATCTTTTTTTTTTAATTTCTTGTTCACAATTTTCTCTTTAAAGATATCTTTAAAACACTTAAAAAACTTTTTGTTTAATTACTATATTATAACGGTTAGACAATTTCCAACTTAAAAAACTTTTTGTTTAAATACTAGCTTTTTGCTTTCTTTTTTGATTACCAATTACTATTACCCATTCGCGCCTCGGTCAATAACTAAAAAAATAACTAACTGTTTGTTCTTTAAATATTGTCTTTTATAGGTAGCAAATTTCAACCTTTGTACCTATTTTTCCAATTTAATAGTTTGTCACGAGACTTTGCCCTATTGAGCAATGGGTTGATTTTAAATTTCGTGTTCCCAATATTTGAATTTCGTAATTTCCTATTTCGAAATTCAAATATTTAAACTCATGCCGATAGTACGTTTTTTATGTTGAAATTTACGCCAAAAAAAACAAAGTGTCTTAGCTTAGTTTTGGTTTTACTTTTCGCTTGAAATAAATCCGCAACATGTTGAAACCGTTAACATGTTTCGGACTTATTTCATGCGCCTGGAAATCTTTTATTAAAATTTGACCATATCAAGTTTTTTTATACAACATCTCCTCTCATATTACAACATAGTTATATAGTTAAGAACTTATGACTTAAAAATATGATTATCTTAAAATTAGTTTGTAAATTAGTTTACAAAAAAAAAATGTCAATTCTCATTTTAATTTGTTTCGTTCAATAACCTTGATTTAGCTGATGCGTTATTAATTAATATAGGACAATGTCCAGTAAATGTAAACGGAAAAATTGTCAAATGTGCATTTCTGCGCCTTTAGTTTTGTATAAAAGGTGGTTTGTTTGGAATTTAAAGTTAGTTTAAAAATAATAATATAAGAAATGGAAATGGTTAGATATTTAGTTAGTTTGCGGACCGGCATTGGATATCCTCTCCTTCCGAACAATTTGATCGGGAGTGAAGGTTATAATGACATCATTCTGGAGGATGCTGGTGTGGCGGAAACTCATCTTTTATTATGGAGAGACTGCAATAATGTAAGTTTTTTTTTCTTTTCTTTTGTTTTTCCAAATATTTTATAAAACGACGTGTGTTTTTCTTTTTCTTTTGTTTTGTTTTTTGTTTTTCAGGTGATTTCTGGTAAAAATTGTAGTTCAAAAAAAAAATAAATAATAATAATAAATTCCGCTTGATATAAAAACCAACGTGTGTTTTTATTCTTTTCTCTGCGTCTTATGTTTTTATCAAAATGCATACAATTTACTGCATTCGATTGCATTTTTCTTTTTGAATTATTTTTTTTTTCATCAAGCACATGTTCTTTTTATTGGGGATTCCTTGTATGCGTCATTTATTTATTTGCTTAAATGCATACTGTTGTTTTTTTTTCTTTTTTATATTATTTTTATTTTGGCTTTGTTCAGAGTTCTTTGCTTTTGGGGGTTTGTTTTCGCTTTGTTGTTTTTTTTTTTTTTTTTTTTTAAATTGTGTTTGTTGAAATATTTGAGAATTTTTTTTTTTAAAAAGGTAATAAATGAATGAAATAATTATAAGCTTTATTTTAGGGCTGGGTTTGTTTTTTTTTTTTTTTCATTACATTTGAACTTGAATTTGTTAATTTAGACTTTCCAATGAATTTCTCATTCTCTGTTTTTCGTTGAGAATTTCACAGATTTGTTTAACGTTCCCTGTTTGTTTTGGTTTAGCTAATGGCATCGGCGGTGGGGGAGGTCCTTCCCTCATTTTACTCCGTGGACTTGGCGGTGGGTGAATTAAAACCGTGTGTGATGGCAGAGTTACTTTGTTGCCAATTTCCTCGTTATTAAATGTAGATTCATTGAGATTTATAGAGATTTGAATTGCATTTAATGATGCCACAGTTGTTTTGTGAGTTCTTTTGGAAACCTTTCTATTTCGTAAATATACTATGATTATAGTTATTAGACTTGTGGAAAGGATTATTGTTATACTGCTGTTTATGTAGGTAACGGTTTTGTGATTTTCGTTTTTCCTATCAGTTTGGATTTTTTGTATCTCGTCATTGAATTCTTGTAATGATTTACTTGATTCTTGTAGGCTGATATTTAAAGAATGATGTGTTTTAAAAGTAATGTCTTCTATTTGTTCGTTTTTATGTGTTAGGTCTGTTTTTCTGTCTAATATGAAAATTGGTATGTTATGTTGGTCTGGTTGGTGAATTGGTAAATTAAATTCTATATTTCCCTCAAACGGTAGTTCTTGGTTGTCTAAAACGTATGTACAGTCAGAGGTCAATGTTAGAATTCCATTACCAATTAATGAGTCATGTGAATTCTCGTCTGTGCATTTTATTGTTAAAGTGCGTGTTTTTTGAAAAGAAAATAACCAAGCATTTTTGCTCACTAATTTGGTTAGCGTATCTGAGGTTTGTTTTAGAATTCTGTAGGTATAATCAGTAGTGGGAAAAGGATTTTTTACCAGTAAATTCGGTAAACATTTGGAATTGAATGGACTTATTTGTCGGGGTTGAGTTATTTTACATATATACATAGGAATGAAGTGGTTTAGTAGTATTTCTTGACACGATGATTTAAATTCATCAGTTGTTAATTCAATGGACACTCCTTTTTTGGTGTTATTCAGAATATAATCTGTTTCAGTGTCGAGTATAGCAAAGTTAGTTTTGTTAGTGGGTTTTGGGAATAAATATACTTTATTAAGAGTATATATATCTCGGGATGGCATGGGAAAGGTAATTCGTACCAAAATTCCATTTCCGAGATGTTCCGCATCTACTCGAAAAATTTGGGTGAACGATGGGAAATCTAAATGTAATACGTCAGTTTGGTTGGCTATTTCTGATTGTAATTTCGTTAATGTTTCTGCTGTAAGTATAGAGGGGTGTAATTTGCGTTGTTGTAGAGAAGATAATATTGAATGTTGTTCGTTTAGGTGACTGTATATTTGTTGTAAAAGATGTAGGGTGAAAATTAACAATTCGTTCATTTCCGTGTGAATATGGAGAATTTGGAATTCCTTTTTAAGAGATCTAATTTCGGTTACTAATTTATTGGAAAATCGTTCGAACCTTACTTCAAAACGGTTCATTTGTATAGTCATGTTTGTAAACGCCTTGTTAAGATTATTGAACGCTGATTGCACGACTGTGACATGTTTTTGAATTATATGTAGATTTTCTTTGTCGTTTTCTTCCAATGCTTTTATCTTTGAAGAAATGTCGTCCGCATCGTCTTGAGACATTGTACCGAATAAAGTTTTCATACCTGTTCCTATTATATTGAACGAAGCTCGTTTTTGTCGGCGATTTATGTTGAAGTAATTTACAGCATCGATCTGAGATTGAATTTTTGTTGTTGTTTTTTTAATTTCTTCATGCCAATAGGAACAGGAAGCATTTGTGTTGTCACCTGCCATGGTACATAAATATTTTTTTATTTCACCATCGACTGCCGTCAGAAATGCCAAAGTTTCGTCTTCTTGATATAGGTTCACTTGAGTATAAATGGTCCATTTCTTCTGATACGTGACTGAATTTGCAATTGGCTCAAAAATGATTCCCGTTGAATTCAGGTATTGTATTTGTATTTGCGAACAAACTTGAGTTACAAATAGTAAAATTACTGCCAAAAAATTCATTTTTATTGAAGTGAAATACTTCGTTTAGCAAAATTATGTCACGATTTTGTGTAACGCAACGTTACATTACATAATGTCTCATTTTATGGACGTCCTAGATGATTAGAATGTTCAACAATATTGCGGAGGTTGTGATTAGAATTATTTTCGTTGAAGACCAAATAGTTCTATCTATCACCGTATTAGCGCTGTAGTCAATACAAATTTTTGAAATTTCTTAAAACTTTTTATGTAGAGGTCGTACACGATTGAAATGTTCAACAAAGTTGTAGAGATTTTTATGGCGAGTAATTCCGTCGAAGACACAATAGTTCTATCTCCCACCACTTCGGCGCTGTATTCAATAACAATTTTTGAACTTTGACGAAACGTTACATTACAAAATATCTTATTATATGGACGTCCTAGACGATTTCAATCTTCGGCAATATTGTGGAGATTATAATGGCTAATATTTCCGTCACAGACCAAATAGCTCTATCTGCCACCATATTGTCGCTGTGGTCGATAAAAATTTTTGAAATTTTTTGTGAACTTTTTATACAGAGGTCGTACACGATTGAAATGTTCAACAAAGTTGTAGAGATTTTTATAGCGAGTAATTCCGTCGAAGACACAATAGTTCTATCTCCCACTACTTCGGCGCTGTATTCAATAACAATTTTTGAATTTTGACGAAACGTTACATTACACAATATCTTATTATATGGTCGTCCTAGACGATTACAGTCTTCGGCATTATTGTGGAGGTTATAATGAATAATATTTCCGTCACAGAGCAAATAGTTCTATCTCCCACCACTTCGGCGCTGTTTTCAATAACAATTTGACGAAGCGTTACATTGGAAAATATCTTATTATATGGACGTCCTAGAAGAGTACAATGTTCGGTAATATTGTGGAGGTTATAATGAATAATATTTCCATCACAGATCAAATAGTTCTATCTGCCACCATATTGGCGCTGTAGTCGATATCAATTTATGAAATTTTTTCTGAACTTTTTATATAGAGGTCGTACACGATTGAAATGTTCGACAAAGTTGTGGATGTTTGTATGAGGATTCTTTCCGTGGAAGACACAATAGTTCTTTCTCCCACCACTTCGGCGCTGTATTCAATAACAATTTGGCGAAGCGTTACATTACAAAATATCTTATTATATGGACGTCCTAGAAGAGTACAATGTTCGGCAATATTGTGGAGGTTATAATGAATAATATTTCCATCACAGACCAAATAGTTCTATCTGCCACCATATTGGCGCTGTAGTCGATATCAATTTATGAAATTTTTTCTGAACTTTTTATATAGAGGTCGTACACGATTGAAATGTTCGACAAAGTTGTGGATGTTTGTATGAGGATTCTTTCCGTCGAAGGCACAATAGTTCTTTCTCCCACCACTTCGGCGCTGTATTCAATAAAAATTTGGCGAAGCGTTACATTACAAAATATCTTATTATATGGGCGTCCTAGATGATTACAATCTTCGGCAATATTGTGGAAGTTATTATAAGGAATATTTCCGTGGAAGACCGAAAAGTTCTATCTGTCACCGTATTGGCGCTGTGGTCGATACAAATTTTTGAAATTTTTTTCGAACTTTTTATACAGAGGTCGTAGACGATTGAAATGTTCAGCAAAGTTGTAGAGGTTTTTATGGTGATTAATTCCGTCGAAGACACAATAGTTCTATCTCCCACCACATCGGCGCTGTAGTCAATAAAAATTTGACGAAACGTTATATTACAAAATATCTCATTATATGGACATCCTAGGTGATTACAATGTTCAACAATATTGTGGAGGTTGTGATTAGAATTATTTTCGTTGAAGACCAAATAGTTCTATCTATCACCGTATTAGCGCTGTAGTCGATAAAAATTTTTGAAATTTTTTAAAACTTTTTATGTAGAGGTCGTACACGATTGAAATGTTCAACAAAGTTGTGGAGATTTTTATGGCGAGTAATTCCGTCGAAGACACAATAGTTCTATCTCCCACCACTTCGGCGCTGTATTCAATAACAATTTGACGAAACATTACATTACAAAATACCTTATTATATGGACGTCCTAGACGATTACATTGTTCGGCAATGTTGTGGAAGTTATACTGAGGAATATTTCCGTCGAGGACCAAATAGTTCTATCTGCCACCGTATTATCGCTGTGGTTGATACAAATTTTTTAACTTTTTATTTGGAAAAAATCATGGAAGGCACACTCTGTAACGCGGCGTGTCACATCAGTGTAAGCTGACTAACAATCGCGTCGTTTCTGTGCATAACGCTAGCGCATACGAATATTGCATAGCGGAAAGCGGTCAGCGCATCGTACATACATTAACGGGCACACGCGTTGCGTGCGTCTGTAAGCATGTGCTTGAAAGCACATAATGCGCAGAAACATAGTAAGAGGTAGGGAAAACATGGTGTTCAGAACTACTGAACATGTTTAATCATGATCGCATGCATACAGGCACAGAAAAATGATACAAACAGATTGTACCACGGATCTCATACACATGAACGCAATGGAGAAATATTAAGCAACACGATCTCATACATACATCGCTGAATAAAACCAAGAGAAGCGAATGGTGTTCAAAAGGAAAGAGAAGAGAAATAAACTATGCATATGCAGCCGGTATTCATTCTTCAGGAAACCTTAAACAGAAGCAGTTCATATTAGATTCATTCGTCAGGAAACTTTCAACAGAAGCAGTTCATATTAGATTCATTCATCACGAAACATTCAACGGAAGCAATTCATATTAGATTCATTCAAGTTGGCATTTTATCAATAAATCAATACTAGTCAAAGTTATTAATTTTTCTACCCCAAACACGTGTTTTGTGCCTCGATTTATATTGAGTTTCATTACAGTTTTATTGATTTATACACATTTCATTAAGTTATATCAGAGTTTAAGCATCTACAATTGCGAAAAGTCAAATAATTGACACCACAAAGAAGAACACGCAAAAAATTAGAAAAATCGACGAATATTACAGGTGGACAGAATAAACCGGTTACTGCTGAGAGACAGCCAACAGCGAAAAACTGCCGGCAGTTACTCGAAACAAAACATTGCTTCTTACTACGGCTACAATGACTCCGGGTAAGAAACGTTTGCGAGTCGACAATTCTGCTCAATCACAACACGCTGTCAATGCTTTCACGAGAACGCCTATGACTATTGCAGAGCGGACGCGGACACGTAGGATTAGGCAACTTGCACAACAAGCGGAACAAAAGCAACTCGCTGACAAAGCTTCGACGAGTATGACTATGACTGTTGCAGAACGGACGCGGGCATGTAGGGCTAGGTAACTTGCACAACAAGCGGAACAAAACCAACTCGCTGACAAAGCTTCGACGAGTACGGCTATGACTGGTGCAGAACGGACGCGGCAATGTAGGGCTATTCAACTTGCACAACAAGCGGAACAAAAGGAACTCGCTGACAAGGCTTCGGCGAGTAGGGCTTCGGCGAGTAGGGTTTCGGCGAGTAGGGCTTCGACGAGTACGGATATGATTAGTGCAGAACAGACGCGGACATATAGGACTAGGCAACTTGCACCACAAGGACAACAAAATCAACTCACTAACAATGCTTCGACGGGTACGACTTCCACAAGTACGGCTATGACCGGTGCAGAACGGAAACGGTCATCCAGGGCTAGGCAACTTGTACTACAAGCGGAACAAAATCAAGCCATCACCGTGCCGACATACAACGGGTTTGATCAAAATAAATCGGCTCATAATGCATTCGATAAATATTTTAAAAGAAATACGTTCGGTCACGCATGCTCCGTTTGTGATAGATTATGGTTCAAAGGAGACTTGGCAAAACCAAAGCCGAAACGTCACGAAATCTTAAGAACAATAATTCCACAAATGGATATTGATAATATTGCGGTATGCTCTACTTGTAAACTAATGTTGAATAAAGACAAAATACCGCCAACGTCAACATACAATGGCTTTAAATACCCGCCAATACCGACAACCTTACCTCCACTGGATTTGATATCGGAACGACTGATTTCGCCAAGGATTCCATTTATGCAAATACGCAGACTGCGCCACGTTCTAGGACAGTATGGCATTTATGGGCAAATAATCAATGTTCCTGTTTGCGTTAATACTATGGCCCACAGATTACCACAAAACAGTAACGACGACCACCGCATTAACGTTCACATTAAGAGAAAGAAAATTCACAAATCTTCCTACTTGCACGGGTTGGTTAAGAAGTTCAAATGGATGACATGAGCGAAAACATAGACATTGAAGAAAGCTTAACTGCACAACAGCAAACATTACTATGGAACGAGGAAAAATTTCTAAGAATAGCGCCTGGAGAAAACCACGTTCCACAAAGTTTGTTATTTGATGAACATGCAGAGGAGCTTTCCTTTCCTGGTATATATATAGGGCAATTTCGAACATTTAGAGAGGGTGTGAGGGTTACACCGTTCATGATGGCAACCAGTGAACTGAGGCGCTGCGACAGGCGTGGGGTGTCTCCTCAACATTTGCTATACATGGCTATGAAGATCAATGGATTGCGTGTGCGCGACGCTCTCACTGTGGCTTTTAAACACGTTGGCAGAAATACCAACATTACACGACGACAAATACAATCTGAAGAGTATATAAACCATTGCATTGAAAGCAACCTCGTATTCCTTCGGACAATGCCAAATTCCACTTGGTACTGGGCTGAAAGGAAAAGGGATCTCTTCGCTATGATAAGACAGCTAGGAAAGCCAACCTTATTCCTAACTTTGAGCGCAAATGAAATTGGATGGACTAGCTTACTACAACTGTTATATAAATTGAAGAATTACGGAGCAGACATTTCGGAAGACGACGCGGCTCAGCTTGATTTCATCGCAAAAAGTACGCTCATGAATGAGGATGCAGTTACTTGCGCTATTTACTTTAATAAGTTGGTCAATATCTTATTGACAATTTTGCAATCAAAGAAATCGTCGCCGTTTGGAAAGTATCGCGTAATGCATTACTTCAAGCGCATTGAATTTCAACACCGTGGTAGTCCACACGCGCACATTCTATTATGGTTGGAAAATGCTCCATTGGATGCACTAGGTGTAAATTATCAAGATGCGGTAAAACTGATTGACACCTTAATCTCGGTGTCATCAACACAAGCTTCTGGCAATATCAAATTACAAACACATAAGCATACATTTACTTGCTACAAAAAAATTCTTGCTAGTAGGCAACAAAAATGCAGATTTGAAGCACCCTTCATGAATTGTCGGAAAACAGCTATATTAACACCCATGCCAAAAGCAGACGTGGGATTTGCACGAGATGCACAAAGCTACAAAGACCTCAGACTCACTTTGGAGAATGATGACTATCCAGATATTGACACTTTCTACGAGAGAAACAATGTTATTGACGATGAAGACTATCTCAATATACTTCGGGCTGGAATAACTAGACCAAGAGTATTCTACAAACGTACACCGACAGAAAAGTGACACAATCCTTTTAATCCTTTCCTACTCAATGTTGTAAAGTCCAACATGGACATCCAATTTATAACTGAAGAATACTCTTGTGCAGCTTACGTTGTGGAGTATGTTAATAAAACAAACAGGGGTATCAGTAATTTGCAGCGACAAATTATAGAAATTATGGACGAACATCCAGAGTTCGACATCGTTGAAATTACAAGGAAAATGAGTGTGGACATGCTCAACTGTGTCGAAATGACTAGTCAAGAAGCAGCGTGGTACTTATTACGTGAGCCTATATCGAAAAGCTCGGTCGTTGCAGTTTACATTCCGACGGTTTGGCCTATAGAACGACAACGAATCAGAAAAACTCAAGCAGAGTTACATGAAATAGATGGTGGCGACGATTCGACTAATATTTGGAAAGACAATTGGTTTGATAAATACGAACGAAGACATCAAGACATGGAAAATTTCACACTGGCACAGTTTGTTTCGAAATATACGAAAACTAACGAGGGGACTTACAATGAACGCAAATATCCGCGTATAATTCGGTATCGGAATTATGATATGGCCAAGGATTGCAATGACTACAAACGAAATGGTGACTTTACATATTTCATTTAGAAATGAAGAACGAGACATTCTAGCTGACATGAAGTTCATAGGCATTTATAACGATAATCAAGACATAATTTTACAACGATGCAAAGACTTTCAATCAAACTTGGATATCGAGAAAACAATCGAGATTTACCGACAATTGTGTCGCGAAGATGGAAATACGGGCGACCAAGACACACCACACGTAGTCAATCGACATCCAGAACCTAATCCCTTCGAACACTTGTACAACAATCCACATTCCGACGTTAACAGTGACCTTCTGTTTGCAACATTGAATAAGCTGGGTGCAATTGGAAAGAAGAAGGAGAATGTTAGGCCCCATGAAGAATTCTGTCAACTAATGAGAAAAACAAACGAAAAACAACAAGGACTTCTGCTCCACGTTATCTCAAACCTCTTGTCCACAAATCGATCACCGCTACAAATATTCTTCACGGGACAAGCTGGATGTGGTAAAACTTTGGTCATCCAACTTCTCATGGAAATTTATAATCGATTCACTAACAATGATTCCTACTGTAATGCATACATAACTTGCACGTCCACTGGAAAAGCTGCTGTGGCCATAGACGGAACAACTGTTCACACTGCATTGAAGATATCACTTTCCAAACTACTTCCGCTGTCGATTGAAGTTGCTCAGCAATATAGGACACTTTTCAAATATGTGCAAGTCTTAATTATTGATGAGATTAGTATGATAAGTGCTGAACTCTTGTCCAAAATCGACTCCAGGCTTAAACAAATCACTGGCAATTTTGAAACAAACTTTGGGGGACTGGATATCATTTTAATTGGTGACCTACGCCAACAGCCACCTGTACGAGCTACACCAATCTACAAGCAGATAAAACAGCAGTTGGTGGGTCCAATTTTATGGCGGGGATTAAAATTTTATGAATTGATTCAGGTAATGAGGCAGTCCAATGAATCCTTCGCCTCTATACTAACTAAAATTGGAAATGGCACAGTACTGGACAATCAAGAATTGCAAATCATCGAAGCGCGATTCTTTACCAAAGAAGAAGCTGATCAACAATGTCCGCATGGAATACGTCTAATTTTAACAAACAACTCCGTCACAGAGTACAACAACACACTGTTAAACAATGCAATTGACAAAATTACTTCTACAGCAACTGACGTCTACATTGGTTGTCATAACGCCGAACAGCAAACCTTCGTCAAGCAAAAATTATATAAAATGTCTGTAATAGATACTGCCGGATTACCATATGAAGTTATATTTGTAATTAATAAATCATATATTATTACAACAAATATCGACATATCTGATGGGTTGGCGAATGGTGCAATGGGAAAGTTAATTCACATAGAACGCAATGAAGATGATGATGCTATGCGTGCGTGGCTAGAGTTTCAGAACTCGCCAAAAACTGGCAACAAAATCAGGAAAAAAGCAGCTGCATACATTAAGGGCAATAACATCTGTCATACCGCTGTTCCAATTAATCGAAGGACATCGACTAATTCGCTCAACCACCACAAAACTATAGTTGCGAAACGAAATCATTTCCCTTTAGTGTCAGCTTGTGCAATTACTATACATAAATCACAGGGAGGCACGTTCAATGAGATAGTATATGAGTATGATAAAACACTTTCGCAACAGCTACTATACGTGGCTTTATCAAGAGTGACAAATATCCAAGGACTGAACATCGTATCGCGGCAACATGACTCTGCGTTTCATCACGGGCGACGCGCTGCGACATCAATGATCGCTTTGCAAGATGAATTTCGCAGGTTATCTCTTAATCGACTACAGACAATTGATACATTGATGATAGACTTTATCACCAGCAGAAGAGCATTATCGATGTTCTCTTTCAACTGTCAGAGTATACGTGCTCACGCCGCTGATCTCACCGGCGCTGTTGTTCAACGGGCTTCTGTCTTGCTTCTATCGGAGACTTAGCTAAGCAATGACGCTAATATTAATGTCCCTACCTTCAATTGCGTTGTCCATTTCAAACGTTCCAATGTTAGAGCGGGAGGAGTGGCCGTTTATCACAACGTTAATGACACTTCAAACATTCTCACACCCAATATGGACTTACAGTTTGATCAAACCCAAATTTTCAATATCAACAACACTGCCATCGGGGAATTATGTGCTGCTCAATGCATAACGGAGGACAAAAAAACTATTATGATGGTTGCTACTTACATTTCACCGAATCAAACAATTAACAACATCATTAAATTCATCCACCAAATACTACTCCCGTACACGGTTCAAGGTGCTGCACTCCTGCAATCAGATTCAGACAAAATTCCGATGGTACTCAGCGGAGACTTCAACGCAAATTTTGCATCAGAGCAAGCAAAACCGTTGATTGCGTTTTTGGAAGACGCACTTCATCTAAGGATGAACAACGAACCCACAGAAGCCACTACAAACTCAGGAACTACCCTCGATGCAGCTTTCACGAGATATCTTGAGAATTTTCAATCAAAAATTTTCATATCATACTTCAGTTACCACAAACCTATTCTGTCATTATATGAGTCCACACAAATGGAAACTGAATAGAACTAGATGTTATCTGATATAAATGTTGTTTTTCTTTCATATTATGTCGACAAAAAAGTTAGTGTATGCTTTACAAGGCAACTTCCAAATTTACACTCGAAAACATATACATCCTACTTCAGTTAATACAAACTAATTGTATCTTTACATGAGCCGCCGATAATAAAAACAGATTAATATTCAAATACTGCAACCATAAAAAAAGCTTCTATTTCACTTCTACAGTGTGGTCAAAAGCACACTTCCTTTTTTTTTTTTCTTTATATATCGGGGTTTATTTGGACTGTAATAAATAGAGAAAAATTTGATACTAAAAAAAATATAAAATTTCCGGAATAAATGTTTTTTTTAAAATCGATTGCGTAATTGTGTTTACGTTTTTACCGAAACTTTTTAGTATATACTATAATTTCTCTTTTACGTATAGAGTAAGTGCAATATTTTTTAATTTGAAAAGAAAAAAGTTTTATTCATTATATGAAGAATGTGTTGGTTTCATATTTCAATAGAAGAAATTTGCTTTGCGTATTTAAAAAAGAAATAAATATGTCAATCTATAGTTAGGAGGGTAAAAAGTTTTTAAAATTTTTTTAAACGATCGTTATGGGTTCTTCTTAACTTCTTTCCAATTTGAATTGTGGTGTTTAGATCGTCATTTATCTTCTTCACTAGGTATGGTCCCAACCAGAGGGGTGAGAGTTTATGTTTTGTTGGTGCGTTTTGTAATAGCACTTGATCTCCCACTTGAAATTTAGTTAATTTTGAATTTTTATCGTAGTATTTTTTTGATTTTTGTTTAGCGTTTATGAGATTTTCCTTCATATTAGAGTGTATTTTTTGTAATTTGTACTTTATTATATTACAATAGTCATTATTACACCAATCTCATATATATATATTTTTATATATAAAATCTTGTTATTTGAATCATTAGAAATTCTCTAGAAAATATCTAAGATATCTTTGTTTTGTTTAAAATTTGTTAAATATTATATTTAACATTCATTTTTTGTCGTGCAGTGTTAAACATTTGCCACTTTTTGTACTGTATTATAAAACCTCCGCTCGTATACAAATACAGAAATATTTTAGGCGTTTTTAGATACATCGGTTGTTCGACAGTTTAAAACATTATTATGTATAAAAATATCTAACAAGTTGACGATTGTGGGTACTTTTGCAAGTCATCAGGGGCATTATAATATCAAAATTTTATAGTAAACAGAGACGTGCCTATAGAAGGTATATATAGTCATGAACAAATATGGAACTTATCCGACTTACATATCATATATTTTAGATATGACATGAGGTTCCTCGACCTTTTTTTTTTGTATTTCTTTAAAATTGTGTTACGATTGTGTTGAGAGAAATTCAGATTTTTCAATTTTTCATTTCTTTTATATATGATCTCAGCTTTTTTTTTAGTAATTCAGTAGCTCACTTTACTGCAGTGATTTGTTGTTAATATTAATTGAATTTTATTTGAAGAAGAACATTTTGTTTTACTAAGAAGTTTTTGAAATTGGTGAATGTCCAGAAAAAAGGGTGAAACTAATTGGATTTTCCTTGTGTTTAAAATTGTTAACATTCTAATTTCTAAGATTTTATATAGGAGACAAACTTTAGGTGCAACACATTGTCACATATAATTAAAATATTGTGACGTGCTACCCGTTTGGTTCGATGTTATTAAAATGATAAAACTTTTTATTTATGTGAATTTAGTGTATAAAGTTTATTTATAATTATTTCTGCGTTACAATTAGTCTTAAAAAATATTTGTCTATCAATAATTTAATTATTACGAATTATTTATCACAGTTTATTTAAAAATACACAGTCACTATTTTTATAATTGATCACAATTTCACTTTTATATTCAAAATCGCTCTCCTAATCGGTTCCACAAATTAATCACGTTTCCAATCTCTGTTTTGTATAATCTCTGACGAAGTTTTTGACTTCAACTGTTTCTGTTTCGACGATGTTTCTCCTTATATACCGTATCGGTCTAAATTCGAGAAGTTTCATCGCAACGTGTTGAAATTATTTGACGAGAAGCTTCTCAATTTCTTCATTGAAATGTGTTGAAAAAGCTTTTTCTTGACGTTTCTCGAAAATATCGTTTGTCTGTGATTTTTTTGTGTTCTGTGTTTTTGTGTTAGTTATTTTTTTCTTGTTTCATAGAATATTTGACGATTTCATGAATCATCAAATATTCTAACTAGTGAAATATAGTGCAATATAACCATATCTACAATAAAATCTGCATATAGCAAACTAATTTTTAATGGAAAACTCACCTAAAATATATATGAATTTGTAAGTCACGGCTTAGCTATTTATTGTACCTACATATGTCCGATTCTCGAGTAACTGCGTATATGCATATCTTCAATTATTAAAACCCCTTTGATATAAATATTGATTGTAATCATTTTCAGAAATAACAATATTGATTGAAACTAAATGCATTTTATCGACTATATAATCAAATAACGTTGGACCATATCAAAATTGAATTGAAAAGGAAATGTTCTCACCTTCATCTTAAAAGAATATACCATATCATCATGGTTCATATATAAAATGATGGCATATATACATTTTCAATGTGGGTGTCGAATGATTTGGAGAAATCTTTCTCTAGAATCCGCGTATATATATATATGGTATATGCAATGTTAAAACTGGAATACAATGAATGAAGGTAGGGAAAAGCATCGCCAATTGTAATCTGGTTCAATTTTTCTGAAATCTACAACCACTCTCCACCTTTTTTCTCCGTCTCGGCTGTCTTTTTTAGGTACTACAAGTAGAGGTGAATTCCAAGGGCTATTTGATGGAGTTATTATCTCATTTTCCAGCATTTCTTGTACCGGTTCCTGCATCATATCCCGTTGTTTTCAGGTAAATGATACATTTTCCGATTAACCGGTGCCTGGTCTTGTTTGATGGGTATTGTATGTTTACAGGAATTTGTATAAGAAAGTTTGTCTTTCGGTAAGTGGAATACATCGTTATATTCCTCACAAATTTGTAAAATCGCGTTTCTCTCTTCTATAGTAGCATTTTCATCCAATTTTATTTGGTTTTTTAATATTTCTATTCTTTCTTTATTTTGGTTTAAATTAAATAAGTGTTTCATATCAGACTCGGGTGTATATTTGTTTTCAGGTTCTTGTTCTAAATTTAAAATTGTGTATTCTGTAAGAAGCGGTTCAGTAGTGAAACTAAAAGAGTTGATTTTCATTTTCTTTAATTGTGTGTTGAGAATGCACACGGTTATTTTTCCTTCAATTGGCCTGACTAGACAACTTCCAAGATAAACTCCTTCGCTTAATTCTTTCGATAAGCAGAGTCTATCTTGATCGAATTTCACTTTTAGTTGAACTAACTTTCTAGAGCGGGACGGTATATGAATTACTCTCTGAGTCTCCACTTCATATTCCGTCTCGTCCAGGGCATGGTTCGTTAAAGTTTGTCCGGCCTTGTAGCCACTTACAATTTTAGCCTCAGATACTGGTGTTTCAACCTGTGTCTGCGCGACATCTATATGGACCCTTTTTATGCACTTTGCGGACATGCTATTAAAAAATGGTATTTCGTAGTTATGTTCGTCTATTCTTATTTCAGGAAAAGTTAATCGTCTGCTGGGTCCTTCAACGTTACAATTTTGAGACAAGAAATCAAACCCTAATATGCAGTCACCCGGAATTGGTGTGACTTTTTCTACTATATGGAATTTGCATACTTGCGAGATTGGGGGGGGGGGGAAGGTTTGTCATACATGTACCTAGAGTTTGACCTGAACCGAATGCTGTTTGGATATTAATTTTTTCTTCTTTGTTAATCTTAGTGTTATTTTTAATGATGATTTCTTAATTATACTTATTTCCGATCCGGTATCTATTAGCAATTCGGCCGGATTAATCGATATGATAGGTAGAGGTATTTTAATCATACATTTGGTTTGATTTAAAGGTTTAGATGCGGGCTGACACCTTGTCTCGTCTGTTTCGGGGTGTAGGTGACAGCCATGGTCTAGTTTCCCGCTGGGCTAGTGGGACATGAATTATTTTTGTCCCATTTCTGTTTCGCAAAGCAGTTTGTGATTGGATGACCTGTTTTTAACAATAACAATAATATTTCTGATTCTTGAGGTTTTGTGTTATTGTTTGATTCTTGAGATATCAAATTTACTTGTGGTGCAGAACTGGATTGGGGTGGGAATTGCAGTTATTATTAGTGTGTCCGTATACACGACATTGATCACAGTAAGGCGTGTTCATGCGTGTTCTACATTCACTATATGTGTGACCTAATCGGTTACAAAATCCACACTGCGATCTTTGATTATTATTATTGTAGTTATTCTGACTTTTATTAAAATTTTGGTTATTTGCGCTATTATTTCCGTAGTTGTTATTCCTATTTTTAAATTGTATTTATTATTATTACCGTAATTGTTGTTATTAAAGTTTCTATTAAAGTTATTATTTTGGTTCTGGGAGTTATTATTATTTCTATTGTTGTTGTTGGAATTGCTATTTTTAAAATTAGTATTTCTATAAAAATTTTGATTATTGTTGTTGTAATTAATACTTCTATTATTATTTTGGTTGTTGCTGTTGTAATTATTATTTCTATTATTATTTCCGTTATTATTGTTGTAATTATTATTTCTACTTGCGTTGTTGTAATTGTTATTTCTATTGTTGAAATTGTTACTATTATTGTAATTATTATTATTATTCCAATTATTATTTCGGAAACCATTACTATTATTTAAATTATTACCGAGCGTGATATTTTCTTCAAAATTTTGACCGAAATTGTTATTGTTATTTGATACTAAGTGCTCATTTTGGAAAAAGCTAGTTCCCGCGTTTTGATTGGGTTGTAAATTTGATGTAAAATGATTAAAAGTGGAGGGAGGAGCTAGAGCGAATTGTTTTTCTGCTCGCTCGAGATATTCTGCTTTTGCTATTATTTGATCAAAATTTTTGTGTTCTTCGTGTAGGCAAAAGAGTCGGTGATTGTGATTTAATATTCCTGCTTGGAATGTAAATACTGCCGTTTCTTCCAAATCCAAATCTTTTATTACTGAGGTATACCCTTCCGGATGCCTTTGGATTGCGTGGTTTATGCATTCCTTTAATAAGGTTTTCATCCTACCCGCGAATCCAGACAGAGTTTCACCCGGTAACTGACTCGAATGTAGTAATTCGTGCAGTATTGTTGCATATGGTCTGCGTTGTATCAATTTTGCCAGTATTGTGTTGGCAAAATCTGAAAAATTGTCAGTACTAATACTGGTCAAAATTGATGCCGCACGACCTCGAAATCTGGTGGGTAAAAGTGATAAAAATATTTTTTGTTCCTCTTTCGAGAGGATTTCCATTGATGCTCTGCAACATCCCACGAACACAGTGACTTCCGATACTAGATTTGGCCCTATTTCGGCACCGAGCAAAGGTATTGAATTAAACACGAGATGGCTAATTTTTCAAATGACATTTTGTGACTTATATCTATTCCATTTAACAAGTTATCTGTCTTAAAATATAATTTTGTTTAATAAATTTGTTCGGGGGCTTGTTTTCACTGGATAATCAGCTTTCAATGGTGTAGAAACAGCGAATGGACGGCCGCTTCGTGTGCGTCCAGGTTCAGGAGCTCTTGGTGTTAGATAATAAAAATTATCCGGGCTTGTGTTGTCGAATGATAATTCGTCGAGTTTTTCCGCAAATGTTCGATCACAATCTTCGCCTTCAGATTCCGGAGGAGAAGTTGGTTGAAACATTCGCCGAATTTTTACGCAGTTATTTTTAGTTCGTTTTTTCTGAGCTTTTTAACGCTTAGCGACTCAGAACTACCGTAGCTGCGCCACTGTTATGTAAAAATTCTTTGAACCTTTTCAGCTTGGCTCTTTCCGGAATCTAAATGGTTAAAAATTGGGGTTTCGAAATACGTTGACGGAACTCACTTCCAGGGTGGTATGTTGTCCCGCATTAGTTTCGTTGTTTATTTCCTCAGATTTCTTTGAGGAAAAAGCTCTTTCAGAACTTTTTGTACGTTTTCCTGGGAGAGTATGGGGTTTTTGGGTGAAAATAATGAAAACAAACTTACTTTGTGTTCCTGGAGTTAGTAGTATTTTATTTCTTGTATGAATGCGTCTCTTATATAATGTTTGTTTATTGTGTTTTACTGGAAAAATTAAAATTCCTTTTGTTGTCACGATACAAATTCTTTAGATCTTTTTTTTTTTAATTTCTTCTTCACAATTTTCTCTTTAAAAATATCTTTAAAACACTTAAAAAACTTTTCGTTTAATTACTATATTATAACGGTTAGACAATTTCCAACTTAAAAAACTTTTTGTTTAATTACTATATTATAACGGTTAGACAATTTCCCACTTAAAAAACTTTTTGTTTAAATACTATATTATAACGGTTAGACAATTTCCAACTTAGAAAACTTTTTGTTTAAATACTATATTATAACGGTTAGACAATTTCCAACTTAAAAAACTTTTTGTTTAATTACTATTTTATAACGGTTAGACAATTTCCAACTTAAAAAACTTTTTGTTTAATTACTATATTATAACGGTTAGACAATTTCCAACTTAAAAAACTTTTTGTTTAATTATAACGGTTAGACAATTTCCAACTTAAAAAACTTTTTGTTTAAATACTAGCTTTTTGCTTTCTTTTTTGATTACCAATTACTATTACCCATTCGCGCCTCGGTCAATAACTAAAAAAATAACTAACTGTTTGTTCTTTAAATATTGTCTTTTATAGGTAGCAAATTTCAACCTTTGTACCTATTTTTCCAATTTAATAGTTTGTCACGAGACTTTGCCCTATTGAGCAATGGGTTGATTTTAAATTTCGTGTTCCCAATATTTGAATTTCGTAATTTCCTATTTCTAAATTCAAATATTTAAACTTATGCCGATAGTGGGTTTTTTATGTTGAAATTTACGCCCAAAAAAACAAAGTGTCTTAGCTTAGTTTTGGTTTTACTTTTCGCTTGAAATAAATCCGCAACATGTTGAAACCGTTAACATGTTTCGGATTTATTTCATGCGCCTGGAAATCTTTTATTAAAATATGACCATGTCAAGTTGTTTTATACAACAAACGCAACAAAAAAGGTAAACTATTAAAAATGCACATGAGAATAACAGACACCGCCAAACGCCCGTTCGAAAAAATTTATTTGGACATTGTCGGTCCTCTTCCCATCTCACAACAAGGAAATAAATACATTTTAACTTTCCAGGACGATTTAATCAAAATCCTGGATTGTTTTGTAATACCAGACAGCAAGGCACATACGGTAACTGAATGTTTTTCCCGGAATTTTATTTTAAAATATTTAGTAGTACCAGACAAATTAATAACAGAGCAAGGCTCCAATTTAACCAGTGATTGGTTCAAACGAATGTGCAAACTATTACATATTAAAGAGTTACAAACAACAGCGTACTATCCACAGTCAAATGGATCATTGGAACGAACTCATGGGCCACTAATTGAATATTTACGTACTATGGTTGACGAAAATATTAATACTTGTTATCAATGGCTTAGTGAAGCCGCGCTAGTACACAATCATTCACCACATAGCGGAAGTAAGTTTACACCAATTCATGCTTTGCACGGCTACCATCGCGCTCTACCCACAAACCTCACGAAAAAACCAGATCCAATATACAATTTTGATGATTATTGTAATACTATCAAATATAAATTACAAAAAATTCGCACCAGTATGAGGGAAAATCTCATGAAAACTAAGGTAAAATCGAAAGGGTACTATGACAAAATCTCAAAGAAAATAAAATTCCACGTAGGAGATACAGTACTATTGAGAAACGCAGCATCAAAACACAAATTATCAGCAGTATGGACTGGCCCTTATCAGGTGCGAAAAGTTCATGATGACCTAAATACATCCATAAAATCGGAAAGAAAATGCGAAGAGTCCATAATAACTGTCTTAAACAATACTAAATAACTTTGAACAATTTTTTTTTTTCAAATCGGTTATAAACTAACAAACTAGATACGTTTTAACAACATTGGGAAACAAAATAAAAACAGAATCTAACTACATAAATGCTATTCTAGTACAATATTTGGCGAAGCCAAATTTGCTCAAAGTACCATACGATAATACACGGTACACCCCAATACAATACAACCCAACATATCACCATCCAATTAGATAAGTGATACTCTAACGAAAAACTAATAAACCAAACAAATTTGGATAATATAAATTTTTATCCACACACAAGACAAATTTTCATATGATAATTTTGAAAAAAAAAAAAATGAAAAATGCACAAAGTAATTTTTATCATCAAATGAACCAATTTAAGAGTATGTACACGTAAATAATTTATCTACAATAACTTCTACACTTAGAGGTTTGGAAAAATTGCACAACATCTGGCGCATCACATTAGTGGGTAATTTACATGAAGAACATGAACTAAAAAGTCGATTTTACGAAGGTAGAAAATTTAATTCCATTTATTTGGGATTATCACCGAAATTCTTTCTCTCTTTAACAATCGCCACATAAATTAAGAGAGCAATGAAATTTACAGATTCAGCTAGAGGTAAGAAAAAGAAAGAGCATGCCCATTCCTTGAATTTATACATTTAAATTCGAGAGTAATGCCAACATATGCCGACCACAAAAAAAAAAACTAAGAAATGAATTCATAAAAATTTTAGTGAAATACGAATAATGTCAAGCCAAAAGGGAAAACAGGGAGAAAACACATTTTCATTCCTTGAATTTAACAATAAAGTCAATAGAAAATAGAAAATTCCACCAAGTATTATATAGGACATTTTTTTTTATGATTGTGTAATAATGTTTTATTTTATTTATTTTTTCCCTCGTCATTACAACTAGAATAGAAAATGAAATTATTTTATGCAAGCACCCGGTGCACCGTTAATGCACGGCACCTATCAGGTGAACAAAATAGCAGTTCAGAACCGGGATATAGGAAATACTCCACAGGACCACGATAGTTTTCACCACCAACGGACACCACAGCATCCTCGGGCAGAGTCATTTGTATGAACTAAACAAAAGAAAAGAGAGAATTTTGTATAAAAAAAAACAAAAAAAGGGGGGATGATTTCGGTTAAAATGAATTTACCTCTCCACGGAGGACCAAAACACAGTAATCGGATTCCTAGCAAATCCAACGTAACATCATAGTTTGGGGATGACCCAATTTTTTTTTAGGAAAAAAAAAACATGAAGCTTGTAAACATTTTACTGGTAATATTGGTAGTGGGATACACACACACCCAGATACACATCCAGCAACTAAATGACACCGGAATACTATTTGAACCAGTAGGAAACGCTGTAATCTACCAAACGAAATGGAACACATATACAAGAATGGGACTTTATCAGAAGACGAAAC
Organism: Xylophagus ater; assembly: GCA_963422695.1. Lineage (NCBI taxonomy): Eukaryota > Metazoa > Arthropoda > Insecta > Diptera > Xylophagidae > Xylophagus > Xylophagus ater. The sequence goes on along the minus strand of OY730480.1, from coordinate 30,850,885 downwards.
ACTGAACTTTCTCACATTATGCGACAGCAAAATCCGAGACCTTTGCAACGTATCCGGAGCAATGTCCAACGCATCGTGTTCATACTGGCACGCTGAATTTAAAAAGATAGAATATAAAGTCAAACTTGAAATCGAGGCAGTTAATTTCTTCAACTTTAATAAACGAACGAAACGAGCATGGTTCAACATTGTTGGACCAGGGATGAAACACTTGTTTGGAACAATCACTGAGGACAACGCCGAGGAGATAAATAATAAAATTAAGATTTTAGAAGAAGACGATTGAGAAAATGTACATCTTATTCAAAAGCAAATAACGATAGTACAATCTGCTTTTGATAAGTTAAATAAAGCCATAACTAACATAACCCTTCAACAAGAGTCTTTGGAGGGACGATTCGAACAATTTTCGAAAAAATTACATACAGAAATCCATAGTCTAAAACAGGATGTGCAAACGTTACTCATTAGAACCGAAATAAATGAAATCCTAATATACACATTGCATTTGATTCAACAAGCATATAACCACTTGAATGAACAATTTGCCATTTTGTCCTCTTTGCAACAGCGTAAGCTCCACCCGTCAGTATTATTCGCGGAAACTTTAACTAAACTCCAAGCTGAAATCGCAAATAACACCAATGCATTACATTTGGATTTTCCCACTCTGACCCAAATAATAAGAGTAGACACGGAAAATTTAAGAAACGGAATACTAATACGTGTTTCTTTTCCCCTTCCCACCAAGGAAATATACTCTGTGAACAAAGTATATTTATTTACAACGGCATTAAACAACTCGAAATTCTCTTTAATAAAATCAAAAATAGAATATATATTTAATAATACAAAAAAGGGTTATTCTGTCGAACTAACGACAACAGAATTTAGATACACTTGCAAACAAATACTAGTAACCCACTTCGTTCCTTTATATATATGCCGAATCGCTCAACCCCGACAGGGAGGACTTTTTAACACTAAATTCTTACCGAATTTATTACTAAAGCGGATACCAGAAATAACAGAATGTTCCTACCAAATTCTGAACAATATGCCGGATATGGTAACTAAACTGGTAAGAAAAACGCGTGACTATTCTCACTCCAACATATACGAACATTAACAATCGAATGTCCGGAGGAAAATTACCACCGCGTGATAAACGGAAGTGGAATTATCATTTTAGAAACAAATTGTGTTTACATATTGGATAAACAAGAAATACCTTTCGAAGGAACCAAAGATTTCGATTTACCTATACACCAACCCGAAATGGTACAACTACCAAAATTCATTTTAAATCATCTAACAGTAACCGAAAATACCTCCACGGGTGAACTTCTGTTCAAATCTCATCATTCGTTGAACACCGATTTACAAGAAGCAAGTAAGTCAATCGAAGATTTCAATAAGGAATTACTAAATGTGGAAAAGGAACGAAAAACCAAGAAACATGAAGTAATAACTTATGTAAATAGTGGTGTCACAGGAATATCTACTCTTATATTGATTTTATTAATCATTTATTGCGTACGAAATAAAAGGATACCCAAACTGCGAAAACAAAATACGGCAACGGTAATCGCTCTAAACGCACTTAATCCACCAAGTAATACACCCCCAAATTCGCAACAAACCACATATCAAAATTTTAATTCCCCAACGTCAATTCAAATCCCGGAAAGGAGAAATAAAATCAACCACCCAAAACCCATGGATATTCCTCCACCATTACCACCACAAGTTCCCCAAATGAAAGTAGCGATAGGTAAAGGAAAACAAATCTGTGGAGATCATAATGAAAAACAGGGGGTAAGAAAGTTTATGGAAAGCCTCGGTTAAACATTAGGTTCAATTGTAGAGTGCAATTTTTCAATTTTTTTTTTATATACACATAAAATATTTACCAGCATAATTTTCAAACAGTAATGCGAGATTTTAAAAAACAATTCAAAAAGTAAGGAATTCTTTTAGGTAAAAAAAAAAAAACAAAAACATTTAATAATCCTATTTGAGTTATATACGAATGGAAATACTTTCTTGTTTGATAAATGTAATTAGAGTAATTAGTATAGTAAGAAATTAAAATGTTAAAACGGTAAAACTTACAATTCCTTTTTACCAAAATTATAAAAGTTGAAAAATTTTGTAGTGACTTTTGAACAAACATTTTTTGTTAGTTTGTTTAAAAGCCAATAAAAAATCTTTTGTCAATAACTCGAAGGCAATGTTATGATACACCCGGTATTATTTAAATGAAACACGCGAAAATATCAAATTAAAAATTAAATTCTGTACACGCGTAAAATTTTATTAAATTTTGTAAAAATGTTTCGAAATAGATATTAAACCCAGCGCCGCCATCGCCTACAAATGCCACATTAGTCGAATATACCACGCCCCCTCTCACATCACACGCCCCTGCCACGCCCATAGAGAGAGAGATAGAAGACACCGGAGAGAAAGAGACAAACACTTCGCTCCCATTGACCGGTCTCTAGTGCCACATTACACAGACCCCGTCTCAACTGCCACCATACCTACTGCTGGATACGAGAGTCAGGTCTAAAATTTGTACTAGCAGGTGAGTTGATTACACTGAATTCGGGACTGTTCCTATTGTGGAGAAAATCAGTGGTGCGAAACATTTCGTTTGTGGGTCTAACCCTATCATTAGCCGAATCAATTCTATTATTCGCCGAATCTGCTCCATATAAGAAGTTACGTTGTACAAGCTGATCCAATTCATGGATTGGCCGTGTTGGATTTGGGCAAGTTCGTCTTGGTTCCATTTCAGAAAGATGGCGTTCCGCTTTGCGGCAAACTTCCTTGAAGCGCCTCACACTCATTGCAGGCATTCCGAAAATTAAATTTGCGATCTTATCTTTGACATTACTTGTCATAAGATCGGCTAATTCTATTTCCGTCATAGGAATTCTTAACCAATGGTATAGTGATAATACTGAATCGTAAAAGTCATCAAAAGATTCGTTATTTGATTGCTTTCTTTCTAGCATCCGACGCATAATCCCATGGTCAGTGTGGTGTACCTGTTATTTAATTTTCTATCTAGTAGTTAATTTACTTGTAGTATTATTATTTTACTAAATTATTTTAATCTAGTTTGTATTTTCTGCTTTTCATTTTTTCTACTAATTTGTTTTTGGTTCAGATAATATTCTAAGTAATTATAAATTTTCCTGAATTTTAAAATAATTTAGAACGAACATTGTAATAATTCAATATCGGGAATATCTATTAAATAAGTTATTAAAATATTAATTGTGATTTTGGTTTATTATATAAATAAATATATACCAAAAATATTCATTTAAAATGTAAGCCCACAAATTATTGATTTAAAATATAAAAATAGGCTGACTTAAAAATTGTAAGTACATCATATTTGAATTCAATAAAATGTCTACCGGGGGTGATAGCTTTGGGAAGTTGTTGGTGATAATATTTCAATTTCAAGTGTATCCGTTCAGCTCCCAACTTTCTGGTCTGCAAATCCAGAATTGTGGTTTAAGCAAGTGGAAGCACAATTTTTTCTTTCCAATATTAGTCGTGATATAACAAAATATAATCACATAGTGACGAGCATTCCACCAGAAGTATTAAGTAATGTGTGTGATAAAATAACAAATCTGCCAAATGAAAATTTATACACGGATTTAAAGGAAACAATCCTTTCACGGTTTACGCAGAGTGAACAGAGGAAGTTAGATGAACTTTTATCTCGGATTGAAATTGGTGATAGGCCTCCTTCAGAATTATATAGAGATGTGAGTTTGAAAGCAGGAAGTTCGCCCTTAGTTAATTCTGATCTCTTAATGTCGTTATGCAAGAGAAAACTTCCAAAACCCGTCCTGATTACAGTAACTTCTAACAGTTTTTCTCATTCACAAGAAATCCTAAAATTAGCTGATAAAATTTGGGAAGTTTATCAGCCAATAAATGTAGCATCAGTCGGTTTGCCCCCTAGTGGTTGTGAGTCCCAAAGTTGAAATCAATTTAATTCATTGATACAAACAATTATGCAACAGCAAAATACCATATCGCAACTGACAGAAACATTGTCACAACAAAAGATTCAAATTGATGCGTTTCAACAACAACACACACATTTTTCAAACAATTCAAATAATAATAACAATCAATTTAATCGTCATCGCAGTCCGTCACGAAATAACTCTTCTCCTGGTCGTAACAATTATCGACCAGATGTTCCAATGTGTTTTTATCATAGAAAATTTGATAAAAATGCAAACAAATGTCTCGGTTCTTGGTTATCCTTTTATACACCTCAAAGTGAAGAAAGAAACTAAATAATTCCACAGTTATTGCGACGTACAGTGGAAATTTCAAAACTCGTCGCCTTTTTGTTTTTGATTCTATAACCAAATTACACTTTTTGGTGGATACAGGTGCAGATATTTCGATTATTCCTAAACAAATTTTTAAATCCAATGACAATGATGTAAATGCGTATTTATCAGTGATTAATGGTTTCACTATATCTACTTATGGTAAAAAACTTTTGAAACTTAATTTGGGTTTCAGAAGTGATTTTTCTTTCATTTTTACAATCGCTAATATTAACTGACCTATTATTGGTGCTGATTTTTTGTCACATTTTGGATTAATGGTTGATCTGAAACACGAAAGATTGGTAGATACTAATGCATCGTTAGTGGTTAAAGGATCTACTCAAATAACTAATACACCAACTGCGAAGATTTTCAGTTTGGATAATAAATATATAAAGTTAATACGACAATTCCCAGCATTAACAGAACAACCGAATTATTTTTACCGATTAAACACAAAATTCAGCATAATATCTTTACTAAAGGACATTTACCGTGTTTTCGTCCTCGCCGCCTGTTATAGTAGGTAACGCACGCGTTGCAGCTAGTGTAAATGCGGACTATGAAAATAATGATATAGACAGCGGCCATCTTCCAGAGCCTTCTTGTCAGAATATCTAGTGTGAACGCACGTATTTTTATCATAGTGAACAAATAATAATTACCTAATTAGATCTTATTGTTTATGCCCTATGGTAGGTACTACCAGAGGATATATTAGTTTTGTCACTAAGTGTGTAACACATAGAAATAATCATAGCAGAAAAATTTCAAGCGTATGGTTGTGTAGGGGATCAAAAGTTATATCGATTTATGCATGTCCGTCCGTCCGTCCGTAGACAAGATAACTCAAAAACGCGTTATCCGATTTTGATGAAATTTATGATATGAGTTGCTTATTCCTTAGCTTGCTTTGGTATTGCATTTGAGCAAACTCGATCCATGGGGCGCAAAGTTATAAAGGAAAAACCAGGATGACCAGAAAGTTTTCTCGTTTTTTTGGTTATGGTTTTTCGGATGTAATTGGAAAAGTTGCGAATCAATTTTGTTTAAATTAATTACACACGTTAACTACATAAATAGACGATGCCAAGTTAAATTTCAGTCAAGTCAGTCCAAGCATAGTAGAGAGAGAAATAGATGTAGCCTAAAATAAGCCTGTTCATAAAGTTTTTCCGATGTATTTTAAAAGATATATACCGATTTCAATCAAATTTACGAAACATGTGTATGCTGTTAGACTTCAGCCTACCTGTGAATTTGAGCCAATTTCAGAATGAAGAAGCGAAGTTATGCAGAAAAAAACCTTTAAATATTGAGTTAAGTAGAAAGTTGGTGATCAGGGTGCGTAAGAGACAGGGTAAGCGTTGATCGTTTGTTCCTTAGAACATTCCAGCGCCGTAACTGTGAGGACTACCACCAAGTGCTCAATATACCTCCACGCGGTGGTCACCGGGCCACTGAATAGATTTCAGGCCAAGTATTGAGTGCGAGAACTCCCCGAATCCAATGGTGTCATGCGACCCGTGCCTAGTGGATTGGTTGGTAGCCCGGGGAAATATCGAGCTATCTCAAACGGAGCCTCTCTGAGGCCGGGCAACACAGAGAGTAAAATAGCCTTGCCATGTCAAGCGGGGCTCTGGCATGGTGGCCCGTCCTTTCCCTAGCTACTCGTGGGACCAAAACATGAATGAAACAAATAAAATAAACAATTTAACAAACTTTGAAAAGAGTAAACTGACAACAAGAACTCCATCACCAAGCACTAATCGAAGGAGCACACTCACACCAAGAACTCCACTAAAAAGTGCAAACATAAGTGCTACAACACCACCCAGCACAAACGGAAATATTCACATCGCTGAAGCGGCAAACCAAATTCTCGGTGTCAGTCCAGGAGCACTGCGAATTCCATCGTCATTAGAAGCTGGCATTGCGGATTTTTCAGTGGCAATGGAAAGCTCGACACAACAGCTACATTTTAACACTTCAATGCTGCGACTCCCAAACAGCCTTACACAGCAACAGCGAACAACAAGTGAGCCAACTCTTTCCAAACTTCCCAGAGAGCCTGATAGTAACACCAAGTGGCAGGAAGTACGAAACAAGAAGAGTAGAAAAATTAGCCCGCTGGAATCAAACAAAACTAGAAGACAAAAGAGAGTAGAAGAATACTTTGATAGGAGAATAAACACGGAAAACCCCTTCCAAGCTCTGGAAAACAATCCAGAAGCAATAACAAAAGAGGATGTCACAAACCATACGGAAGCCAATACTCAGAAAGAACTAAGAAAGCCTCCACCAATATATATTCCAGACGTTATTGACATAAAGCCATTGACAGAACTTTTGAGTGTCACGGCTCAGGATGGTTTTGACCTTAAAAAAATGGGTAGAAATCGAATAGGTCTCCAACCAAATTCAATTGAAAGCTATGGAAAAATAACCAGGATTCTAACTTCGAAGAAAACCAATTTTCACACGTATCAGCTAAAACAAAATAGGGCATTCAAAGTAGTCTTACGCATACATCATTCTGTGGACCAGATAGAGCTAAAAAACGAATTAGAAGAGTATGGTCACGAAGTAATAAGTATCTTCAATGTAAAGCATAGAATAACCAAACAACCACTATCTCTATTTTATATCAGCTTAAAACCAAAACCAAATAACGGGGAGATATACAATATAAATCACCTCCAATATATTAGAGTACAATTTGAAGAGCCACACAAGAAAAAGATAATCCCACAATGTGCAAGATGTCAACGATACGGCCACACTAAATCATATTGTTCCAGAACATTCAGATGCGTAAAATGTGCTCAGAGTCATCCAACAACAGAATGCACCAAAAGCAGAAACAACGAGGCAACTTGTGTACTATGCAGGGGTAAACACCCGGCAAATTATAAGGGATGCCAAGTATACCAGGATATACGGAATAGAAAATTTCCGAAAAATAGGGAAAAGTTAACCCAGCCAACAAACAACCCAATTCCTCAGGGGATATCGCAAAGGCAACACCAAGGGCAGCCACAAATTCAAACAAATCAAAATACACCGCGGACAACGTATGCACAGATAACAAGAGTCAATGAACCAGAAGCGCGCAATAACAACGCAAATTAACACCAGACACAAAGGAACAACCAACTGCCTACGAACATAGAGCAGCTTTTAATTAGACAGATAGAAAACCAAAACAAATTGAGCGAAGACATCAGAACAATGCTGAATTTAATAACAGCATTGTTAAACAAGCTTAATTAAATATGGATCAATCTCTCCGAATTGTTCTATGGAACGCCAACGGGCTGACACAGTACCAGCATGAATTAAAAACATTTATTATACGGAACAATATCGACGTTTTATTAATATCAGAGACGCATTTTACCAGCCGAAAATACCACGGTACGACATCTATGACACTAAACATCCTAGTGGAAGGGCTCATGGTGGTACAGCAATCATCATAAAAAATACAATTAAACACCATGAACTCTTAAAATATGCAAAGGAACATCTCCAGGCAACAAGTATAGTGATTGAAGATTGGCGTGGGCCACTAACATTATCAGCGATATATTATCCACCGAAACACTCAATAAAAGAGAGCCAATTTCAAGAATATTTCAACACGCTTGGCGCCAGATTTATAGCCGGTGGAGACTATAATGCAAAACATCAATTTTGGGGATCCAGACTTGCAACAACAAAAGGTAAAGTCCTTTATAACACTATTATGACAAATAAATACGAATGCATATCAACCAGCGAACCAACTTATTGGCCAACAGACAGAAATAAAATTCCAGACGTTATTGATTTCTGTGTTACAAAGGGAATTACTACGAAGTACCTACTTGCTGAATCGAGTCTCGATTTATCATCGGATCATTCACCCGTCATAATAACCATCAGTACGCACGTGATAACCAAAACGCGTCCACCAACACTACATAATATCTTCTCCGATTGGAACCAATTCAGAGAAAAGCTCTCTAATATAATCACGGCAGTACCTTTGAAAACGAACCAAAACATTGACGAAGCTGTAGAATATCTGACTCGCGAAATTCAAGATGCTGCATGGCAGGCTACTCCGGAAATTAATCCCGGTACGAGGACTGAAAACGTTCCTTTATATGTAAGAGAAAAAATTACCAAAAAGAGAAAGTTAAGGAAAATCTGGCAAATCACACGTCAACCAGGAGATAAGAAGAAACTAAATGTTGAAACAAGAAACTTAAAAAAATTGCTACAAGAACTAAAAAATGAGTCTATTCAAAGTTACTTAGAGGGACTATCTGCAACAGAAGCAACAGATTTTTCGCTGTGGAAGGCGACGAAACGAATAGGACGACCCATGACACAAATACCTCCAATCCGCAAAGAAAATGGGGAATGGGCTCGCAGCAACATTGAAAAGGCAACAACATTTGCAGAGCATCTTTGAAAAGTTTTCCAGCCGTACCGTAAAGAAATAACGCATACAGAAGAAAAAGAAATCCATGACTATCTGGAAACTCCGTATCAAATGTCACTGCCAATAAAGAAGGTGTCAATACGAGAAGTAAAAAATACCATAAAAAATCACATAGATCCAAAAAAGGCACCCGGATATGATTTGATCACTGGACGATTGTTAAGAGAAATACCAGAAGAAATAACAAGACTCATTACTATGATATTTAATGCGATTATACGCACAGGATACTTCCCTTCACAATGGAAGGTTGCCAATAGTATAGTAATAGCGAAACCTGGAAAACCACCGAAAGAATTTCAATCTTACAGACCAATAAGCTTGCTGCCAATATTATCAAAACTATTTGAAAAGCTACTTCTAAAACGTTTACGCCCGATCATACAAGTAAACAAACTGATACCAAATCATCAGTTTGGATTTCGACAGGAACACGCCACCACAGAACAAGTACATAGGGTAACAAACACAATCAGACAAAGCCTTGAAAAGAAGGAATTCTGCTCAGCTGCTTTTCTCGACATTAGTCAAGCATTCGACAAGGTATGGCACATTGGTTTACTTTATAAACTAAAACTAAATTTGCCTTATACATATTTCCAAATCATCAATTCATACCTGACCGACAGATTCTTCTTAGTTAAGTACCAAGAAGAGCATACAAAACTAATGCTAATAACATCAGGAGTTCCACAAGGGAGTGTACTTGGTCCTATATTATACTTCTTACACACAGCAGACTTACCAACTCACCCTCGAACAAAAATATCAACCTTCGCTGACGACACCGCCATACTGTCATCAAATAGTGATGCAAAAATCGCCACACAATATCTTCAAGAAAACTTACTACAAATTGAGTCATGGTTAAAAAAAAGGCGAATTAAAGCTAACGAAAAAAAATCAATACACGTCACCTTCACTTCAAAGAGAGATACTTTCCCTACTATAGCCCTAAATAACCAGGTAATCCCACAGGCAGAAGAAGCAAAATATTTAGGCATGCATTTAGACAGAAAGCTTACTTGGCGTAAACATATTGATGCAAAACGAAAGCAACTAAACTTAAAACTACGGAGTATGTACTGGTTAATCGGAAGACACTCCACACTATCAATGGAAAGTAAGTTAATGATATACAAGATAATACTTAAACCAATTTGGACCTATGGTATTCAACTGTGGGGCACCGCCAGTACGTCAAACATCGAAATAATCCAAATATATCAGAATAAGATGCTGAGAATAATCGCAAATGCTCCAAAATGCGTGCCAAACGCTGTAATGCATAGTGATCTACAAGTAAATACTGTAAAACAGGAAATTGCTGAATTCACCAAAAATTACCAAACAAGACTGCGAGACCACCCTAACGTTCTTGCGGTGAATCTATTAAATGACAAAGGAGTAATACGCCGATTAAAAAGAAGCAGAACATTAGAATTAACAACAAGATTTAGTGAACAACAATAATAAAACTAAAATGCAAACTAAACGAAATTTTAAAAATCATACAAACCAAGAAGTAGTAATATTACCTAAAATATTAAGTGTAACTTTAAAGGATTGACCTTCACTGGAAGATTACCTACTGTAGTCAATTTCAAAACCACACCATTTACTCATTGTTTAATTTGAAACAGATTGTAAATATTATACAAATAGTTTAAACAAAAAAAAAAAAAAAAAAAAAGTAGAAAGTTCGTGGCGTTTTTTTTCCAATAGATGGCTTTAGACTCGTATAACTTTAGTAGTTCTAATCCTAACAAGTTATATTATAGCGCGCTTAAAGTATGACATTTTATGGAACATTTGCTAAAATAATTGTGAAATTCAGGCAGAACCAATTGGGGTAATTGGGTTTTGAAAGTGAGCCAAAATGCTGAAAAAAATTCCCTATATTAATGCTCCATATCCGTCTGCGGACAAGATAACTCAAAAATGCGTTATTCAATTTTATGAAATATAGAATGCTATTTGGTGATTGCTGCAGTGCATTTGGTATTGGAATTCAGCAAAATCCACAGGGGGGCAGCGAAGTTATTAAGTAAAAAACAAGGGTGACCATAAAGTTTCCTCGTTTTTTTTTATATAGTTTTTCGGATTTAATTGGAAAATTTGTAAAGCAATTTTGTTTAAATTAATTATATTGGTTGCTTATATAAATAGACGATACCATTGTAAATTTCAGTAATATCGGTGTAAGGACAGTGGAGAAAGAAATAGTCGTAGGGAGAAATAGGCCTGTTCAGAAAGTTTCTTTGATGTACATTCAGAACGAATACACCGATTTGATTAAAATTTGCCAATTAGACTTATGCTACCAGGGTCTGGGTTACTTACATGAAGAAAAAACCTTGATATGGTGTTAGTTTTCACAATTTTTCTCTCCCATTTCTACCATAGGGCATTAAATTACTTTATGTTTTTATTAAGGAAATTATTTTCTTACAGAAGCACGTAAGAAAACATGTTGTCAGATCTGTAAAAAAAAAAATAATAAGGAAAACAGGTATTGATTTACTTAAAAAAAAAAAAAAAAGCAAAGCTAAGAAAAATGGCGGAAGAAATGGAAAGTGAATTAGACAGATTAAAAGCAAAATTGTCTGAAATAGAGAATAAAAGGTGTTCAAATTATGTTCAAAATATTGCCTTACCTGAACTGATATATATTCAAGAAGGTGATATTGTTGAAAATTTTAATTTTTTTAAAATACAGTAGGAAAACTATTTGATTGCAGGGGTGCATCAATGCAACCCGAAGAGATTAAAAAATCGATTCTTTTGTCAGCAATTGGAGAAGAATGCTTAAGATTATATCAAAATTTTCCCATTACAGAAGAACAAAAACGAACAACGTCATCGTTATTGTCAGCCATAAAAGAAGATTGAACACCTACAATCAATAAAAGGTATGAGCGAACAATGTTCAATCTAGCATTGCAAGAAGAAGAAGAATCATATGATAAATACATAAACAGACTCAGAGGGCTAATTAAAAATTGACAATATGGACAATTAGAAGATGATTTACTGCTTGACAAGATCATATGTTCTGTAACGGCCAGCGTACCTGTTTTCTTTCAAACAAATTTTTTGCACGCCTATTGCGACCTTAACCGATCTCTTTCATATACTCATTTGTCTTCTGCCAATATGCGTAAGACAATTAAGCCATTGCGAAATTTTAAGAGAAAATCTTCCAATACACATGCGCAAAAAATTTTTCTTATATAGTAAACCAGTTTATAATTAATATAATAGAATTGCGAATCGCCTGATTCTGAAAAAGGAAGAAAGCAAAAGTTGAAACCGATCACGTTAGAGAGGGATGAAAAAGCACTACGGTTAGAGATTAGAGATGATAACTGAACTAGGATACAGGGAGTCGGTTCCAAAATGTTGAACATGAGGGAGGTAAATTTTGAATAAAATGAAAGTGAATATTAAAATTGAATCTTGGAAGTAAAGAAAATTAATGTTGGCAAATAATAAAAAGTGAAATTAATTAACGAAAAAAAGGAAAGCACGAGTTAATAAATATTTGTGTTGTCATATTGAAAGAAGAAGTTTTTTTTGGGTTTTTTTTTGGAATTTACTGAGTGAAAAAAGAAATGGAGGGTTTTTATTTTGCGTTAAATCGAAAGGATTAAAACTTCCCGAAATATTGTCTTTAATTGGTGTTTTTATGCTGAAAACCTGGAAATAAATTAACAATTAGAAAACAGGGGAAAATCAGAAAAAAAAATACATTAACGGAGAATCAGGAAAATAACCTAAAAGGGAGAGTGCGAATTCTTAGCCCAGGCGATAATATATTTGGCTTTCCTTCCTGCGAAAGCATCTCTATTGGCCTTCATCCTTCCTGCGGCACCGACCAGGAATTTTATCATCATTGGGTCATATATGATCGTCTTATTAAGGTCATTATAGTGACCTTTACCGGATTCAACAAACCTGGAAAGACTTTATATTTTTGTCATCTATACAGATCATCTTCTTCTATCGATAGGCCGCCTTCAATATAATAGTTATTTAAAAAGAAAAAAAATAAAACGGAAATCTACATACATTGCATATACATATATTTAAGAAATAATCAGGGGTATTTATGAATTTATTTAATTAACCAAATAGATTTTATTAATTTAAAAAAAAAAAAAAGAAAAGTTTTAAAATTTTAGCATCTTATAATATGGTATACATATATATTTGATTTTGCAAGATAAATTAGATATGTTGAAAAAAAATAAAGCCAGGAATTATACGACTAATAATTTGGAACAAAGAAAGGTTTTCTTTTCCTGAAAAAAAAGAAAAAGAAAAAAGAAGAAAAATGAATACATATATATTCGACGCTCTTTTCTATTTTGTTTCTAGCTGAGAAGGGGAGGCCTCCTGTTTCCCGTTATTCGGTGAGTTTTTTTTTATATAATCTTTTTTTCAATGGAAATAAAGTATATCCAGAGTCATTCTTTTTTTTATAATAATTAAAGAGAAATTTGAAAAAGAAGGTAATAAAAGTGAAAATAAATTGAAAAAAACTAAAAACCAAAAAGGAAAACCTTCTTTTTTTTCTTGGATGCATTATTTTGTTTATATGAAAGTGGTTACATATGGGATTTTTGTATTAAAGTTTCATTTCATCTAAATTTTGCGATTTGTTAATTTTGAAAAAAAAGAATAAACAAAAAAAACTAATGTGTTCAACAAAGTTTACTAAATAAATAATTTTAAAGTCATAAAATTGCAAAATTTTTGTAAATGGATGACAGGAGAAACTAATGTGTTCAATAAAGTTTATAATTTGGTTTTCAAATCATAAGGTTACAAAAATTTTGTAAACGGATGACAAAACAGATGCATTCATAAAATTTAAGATATTACAATTCGGTTTTTTTTTATAAAGAGAGAAAATGTTTTTGCTAAAATTCGACGGTAGGGGTAATTAGAATATTATGGAATTTGAAAAAAAAGAACAAAAAAAAGAATTAGAATCAACTAAAATGAAATGAAATTAATATGAAAACAAGATATTACTTATGAAACTAATGTAGATTTATTGTTAAATAAAAAGTTTTTTTTGAACTTAATATATTGTATAAAAACAAAGGAAAAAAAAACGAAATCTCTTCCTAATTTTTTTTGATATTCAGATGTTGTAAGACGCCGCGTGATCGTGCAGACAGGGATGGAATGAGGGGAGGCTGAAGGGGCCATAACTTTACAATAGTCCATACCCATTTATAGGGGGCGGGTATGGGCAATGCGGATCAGCATTCTGATGCTGATCCCAAATAGGGTGGGGCGTGCCCCAATTAAGTCCGGTTGGCACCAACATCTTTGCCAATCGACCCCGACATACCTCGCGAAGGCTTTCGCGCAGGATTGGTCTAGTTTGGGTGGCCAAAATGAACTAACGAACCTTCCACTAATTCGGTCTTTTTCTCGCGAAACCGAATCTCCTTGCTTGATAGCATATGCTATCACGATATAGTCTGAACGACATTTACATTCTTTTGCACGCATATAAAAATTATATGTTAACGATGATAGATGGTGGTGAGCAACGACCCACCCCTCCGGCGAGCTAGTCAGTGCAACACAACTAGGCGTGCAGCCTTTCAGATGCTCACATTTGCTGCACCATCTCATACCTTCTCCTCGCAAGGAAGAAGATATGCTGAATAGATTATCTGGGGATTTGCTTTCTTCGTTTAAACCCCATTGCAGTGTGTTTTTACACACTGTAATAAATGTAAACCCCCTCCTTACAGTTCCATCAAAAGCGTTCATTTAAGAGAAGAATTATGGATCGACAAAAATATCACACTAGACCAAGCAATACCGCGATGCAAATCAAAGGAGCAAACTGAAAGACAGTTAAAAGATATTGCTAAAAACGAATCTGTACATATAAATACAAGCAAAATGCAAAGAAAGCAGAAAGAACAATAGAATGCAAGTATTGTGGAGCAGAACACATGCTTCGCATGCAAAATTGTCCAGCGAAAGGTGCAAAATACAATTCATGTGGTAAGTTAAATCACTACGCCAGAGTATGTCAAACAGCAAAATACAAAAACAAGAAAGAGACAATAAAACTCATAAATATAATGACAGAAGCGATAACGAAGATGCTATTCTTACTATCAAAACAATGCATAAAAACACAATAAACACAATTCAAAGAGGCAATAGTGTAATGAAAGCTACATTAGAAATGAGTGTACCAAATAGCAATAAGAAGCAAAAGGTATAGTGTATGCTAGATACAGGCGCAACATGCAATGTCATTGGAGCAATGAATATAGTGGAAATATTTAAAAGCGTCAAATATTTCAAAATGCAAAGAACGAATAATAAATTAAAAACATTTGGTCATAACATAGTTATACCAAAAGGTGTTGTCAACATTAAATACAAAAATTACAGTAAGCAAGGAATTTTGAAATTATATATTGTAGATATAAATCAAATTCCATTATTGAGCGCACAGGCCTGCGAGCAGATAAGCTTAATTAAGGTATGCAATAAGCTTAGCGAAGAAATTGACAAAACTAAAGAAGAAGCAATATTGAAAAGATATTCAAACAATTTCAATGGTATGGGGTGCTTAGAAGGAAAAATAAAACTCGAAATAGATGACACAATAAAGCCAACAATCCAAAAGCCAAGAAGGATACCGTTAGCACTGAATGATGAACTAAAGGTAGAACTAGAGAAAATGGGAAAACAAGGCATAATTATAAAAGAAAAAGAATACACTGACTGGGTGAGCAACATCCTAATAACAAGAAAAAAAAGCAAAATAAGAATTTGTTTAGATCCGGCAGACCTAAACAAAGCGTTAAAAAAATAGAAAATATGACATTCTAACGCTTGATGAGATATTACCAGAACTAAAGGATGCAAAATTATTCTCCTCTTTTGATGCAGCAAAAGGATTTAGGCAAGTTTGTCTTGATGAAGAAAGTAGCAAGCTAACCACATTCTATACGCCATATAGAAAATATAGATTTCTCACAATGCCTTTCGGACTTAAACTTGCAATGCAAATCTATTAAGAAAAGCAGCACGATATAATACATGGTTTAAAAGGAGTCATAGTATTAGCAGATGGTTTACTTGTATACGGCAAAGGCAAAATAATGGAAGAAGCAACCATTGATCACAACATAAATCTCGAAAATTTGGTAAAACGCATTCAAAAAAAAAACCAAAATTGAATAAAGATAAGACAAAATTATGTCAAACTGAGATAAAATTTTATGGTCACATCCCGAGCAACCAAGGAGTGAAGCAAGATCTCTCAAAGATTTATGCTATAAAATCGTTTAATGAACCAAAAGAGAAGCAAGAATTAACAAGATTCTTATTTATGATAACATATTTGAGTAAGTTTATATGCAACTTATCCAAGAAAACGGAGAATCTAAGAAAACTAACACATGCAGATAGCGATTTTCATTGGAATCAAGAACATGAGAAGGAGTTCAATGAGCTCAAAGAAGACTTAATGAAAGAACCAACATGACAATATTACAATGTACAAAAGCCAATTACAATCCAAGCAGACGCTTCTTCATATGCATTGGGCGCAACAATTATGCAGGATAATAAACCAATTGCATATGCATCTAAATCACTAACCGAGACGCAGCAAAGATACTCTCAAATAGAAAAGGAACTTCTAGCAGTTCTATTCTCATGCAAATGATTTGACCAATATATCTGTGGCAAAACGGATGTAACAATCCAAACCGATCATCAACCGCTGATACGCATTCTTGAAAGAAGTCAAATTTCGGATACGTCCAAAAGATTACAAACAATGATGATGTTTTTAAGGCGTTATACGTTTAAACTAATATACATCAAAGGAAAAGAGATGCATATTGCTGACTTTCTGTCAGGTCTAAAAAATCACGATGAACTAGGTGATGAAAAACAATATGAAATATTCAGAATAATAGAAGAAGTTAATTTATTTGCCGACATCAAAATTAGAGTTTCAAGTCTAAATAAGATAAAGAAAGTAACGTTGAAAGATATAGTACTTTAAGAACTCAACAATGTCATAATAAACGGATAGCCTGAGCGAATAAGGGAACTGGCGAACGAACTTCATCAATACTGGAATCACCGAGATGATTTAACAACGCAACGCGTATTATTTTGAAGGAGCTAGAATTTTAGTACCCGGCACATTACGAAAAAAATTTCTAGAAAGACTGCATTACTCACACCAGGGAATTGAATATATTACTCGATATGCAACAGATACAGTATACTAGCCAAAGGTAATCGAAAAACTTCGAGAAAGAATTTCAAACTGCGAAACATGTTTGAAATACGCTTCAAAGCAAATAGATCCACCCACGATGACACATAGAATGCCGACTACACCATTTGAAAGGATTGGTATGGATATATTTGAACTTGATTTGAATGGAAAGCAGAGAAGATTTTTAATCACGATAGACCACTACTCAGACTTCTTTGAAATCCATGAACTAAACGATATAAAATCATCAAGTTTGATTAAAATATGTAAGAAGAATTTTAGCCGGCATGGTATTCCTTTAGTTTGTGTTACAGATAATGGCACGAACTTCAGATCATCTGAATTTAAGAAATTTGCGAAAGAATGGGAATTTGAGCTGAAGGCATCAAGTCCACACCACCAGTAAGGTAACGGAAAATCGGAATCTGGAGTAAAAACAAAAAAGCAACTAACAAAGAAGAGTATTGATAGCGGTGTAGACTTCTACAAAAGTTTATTGCAACACCGGAACACACCAAATAAAACGAGGTTAAGCCCAGCTCAAAGGTTATTTTCAAGAAGATGCAGTATACCAGTAATACTACAGAGACTGTCACCCAAAGCACAACATGATGTTCCAGAGCGTTTAATGCAGTAACGCCAAGAAGCAAAATACTACCACGACAAAAGAACAAGAACATTGAAGAGTTACAAATCGGCGACAAAGTTATGACTCGTATTATACCAAACTCCACTTGGTCTCCAGCAAAGGTTAGACGCGAACACAAACCTGGATCGTATATTGTCTACGCAGATGGCAAAGAATATCGCAGAACAAGAGTCAACATTAAACCAGTTGGAGAACTACAAGCGAACGACAACTCATCCCAGAACAATATTATGGAAAACAAAGACATCGAGGAAAAGCAAGATCACGAACCTAGAGCCAACGAAGAAATCCAAAGAAGGCCAACCAGGACAACTGACAAGAGAGCATTTTCTTCCAACAGAGCTAAAAGAAGTTCAAGAGCACCAAAGAGGTTTCAAGATTATATAATGGACCAACCAACTAAAAACAGAGGGGATGTTATAGTAGGTAACGCACGCGTTGCCGCTAGTGTAAATGCGGACTATGAAAATAATGATATAGACAGCGGCCATCTTCCAGAGCCTTCTTGTCAGAATATCTAGTGTGAATGCTTGTATTTTTATCATAGTGAATAAATAATAATTACCTGACCAGATCTTATTTTGTTTATTAAGCAAGCTATTTTCTTACAGAAGCACGTAAAAAAACACCGCCTTGATTTAACAAAACATAAAATAGCTAGAAATGAATTTCCACATATGGTAGAATTGGGAATTTGCCGCCGTTCTTCATCTAACTTGAGTTCAGCTCTTCACATGGTTCTCAAAATAGATTCGAATGATTAGCGTCCGTGTGGCGACAATTAAATACAATTACGGTTCCAGACAGGTATCCATTGCCACGTATTCAAAATTTTAATATGCATCTACATGGATGCACAATTTTCAGTAAAATTGACTTAATTCGGGCGTGTCATCAGATCCCGGTCGTTGATGAAGATATTTCTAAAACAGCCATTATAACCCCTTTCGGACTTTTCGAATTTTTACCAATGCCTTTCGGATAAAAAAATGCAGCTCAAACATTTCAACGATTTATTAATACAGTACTTCAAGGGTTAGACTTTATTTTTGTATATTTAGATGACATTCTTATTGCAAGTAAAAATGAAGAGGAACATTTAAAGCATTTAGAAATAGTTTTCAAACAATTAGTTGCTCATGAAATTAATGTAAATCCAACTAATTACGAGTTTGGAGTGTCAGAATTAAGATTTCTTTCGCATACATTTCTAAAGATGCAATTCTTCCTTCAGCCGATTGAGTAGTAATCATCGAACTTCCTGCCCATTACGATTCGTGCCTGGGTTAAGATTTGAATGCCTATTTCGACTATGCCTTAGATTGTGATTCGGATAAGAAGGCAGATCCAGATTGAAACCATGATTGGGATCGACTTGGTTCTGATTTGACGCTGCAATAGCGTTTATATTATAAGGTACGTTCTGATTGACTGCACCGTATGGCGGTGGTGGTATTAATGTTTTGTTCCGTCATAGGTTGACTTTGTCTTTGATGAACGTTCAAATTATATTTTTCGTTCAAATAATTGAGGTTAGCAGACTGGTCCACTGTTCATGATGGAGCCACTGAACCTGGTGCCAGCGGTTGTATATTCAAAGTCATTCGCTTGATCTGAATAAGTAATTCACTTAGCATCTTCGCCATTTGGTTACCCACAGCCATCTCGATTAAAGTGCCTATTTTTTCCGTTGAAGCACTTGGATCTGACGAAGAGAGGAAAGAGGCGCTGTCACTAGAAGGCCGTCGAGTCATAGATGGTTTTGGCGCACCTCTTCCTCTACCACTGAGTCTGTGAGTTGTCATTGCAGCCGGGGCTACGATTTTGGAACGGGATTTTAATCCAACGGAAGTTGCAAATGACTACGCGTTATGCGTGCTTCATCTTGACCTGTCAATACATTCGCCGTAGAACCTTGATCATTTGGGTTTGACTCGGTCTCCACAATTGGATCACTGGTTAAGTTGGCTTTTAGGGTGGCACCTGCATTTGTTTCCACCATTTTGAAACCACACCAAAAAAGTCACAAAAAGTCGGGTCAAATTATTTCAAGTGTAAGGAGAGATCGGATTCGCACAGAACCGAAATCAAATGTCCCAAATGTCACTACCACTCAAAGTCAAAACAAAAAGATCAGATAAAACTATCAGACCGACTTCAAATTAAAGGTTTCACGATCAAACTAACAATTGATAGGATGTAAACGTGCCTTAGGTCCAGTCAGAATTCAGTGTATAATAAGGTCAAATCTGGTAATTGTCGAATTTTCCTTCTCAAAATGCTTTAATTCTTGAGGGAATTATAAAAATGCCCAAAATTATAGAAAAAAACTTGATAGTGATAAAAAAATATCGCAATAAAAAAAAATTCGATAATATAAAAAAATTTAACAATAAAAGAGGAAGTGTGCTTATGACCACACTGTAGAAGTGAAATAGAAGCTTTTTTTATGGTTTGTCAGCGAGTTGCATTTGTTCCGTTTGTTTAGCAAGTTGCCTACCCCTACATGCCCGCATCCGTTCTGCACCAGTCATATCTGTACTCGTCGAAGCCTTGTCAGCGAGTTCCTTTTGTTCAGCTTGCTGAGCAAGTTGCCCAGCCCTGCATGCCCGCGTCCGCTCTGTACCAGTTCTAGCCGCTCCTGTCGAAGACCTACTCGTCGAAGCCTTGTGAACGGGTTACATTTGTTCCGCTTGTTGAGCAAGTTGCCTATCCCTACATGCCCGCATCCGTTCTGCACCAGTCATATCCGTACTCGTCGGAGCCTTGTCAGCGAGTTGTTTTTGTTCCGCTTGTTGAGCAAGTTGCCTAGCCGTACATGCCCGCATCCGTTCTGCGCTAGTCATATCCGTACTCGTCGAAGCCTTGTCAGCGAGTTGCATTTGTTCCGCATGTTGAGCAAGTTGCCTAGCCCTAAATGCCCGCGTCCGCTCTGTACCAGTCCTAGCCGTACCTGTCGAAACATAATACGGAGAGGGGAAGATAGGGATGGAATGATGACGGAGCGTAAGACAACCTAAAACAGAAAAAAAGGGACCATAACCATTTATAGGGGCGGTTATGGTGTGTTTTTACACACTGCAATATACGTAAACCCCATGGTTACAAAACTTAGGTCGTCGTGCTGGGATAAAGGAATCAGTGCGGCAAATAAAACTGAGGAAGAATGGGGATTAGCGAACTAACAAAACAGATAAAGAATGACTCAAATTCGTGCTGAGGAAGCAGTAGGGCGTCGCGTTCTGCAGTTTCAGATCTGCTCCTTTCTCAACAGAATGAAAGCGACAGGCTACGAGTGGCTAAAAGACATCAACAAGAAACAGCAAATCATCAAAAACAACAATGAAATTTTATGGCGAATTCTTTCATTTCCCATACATGAACAAAGTCCCGCTATGGTGCTCTTACCAGTACATTTGGAAAATGGACAACGCGTTTATTTCACAGCTGCAAATGCGCGGAAAGTAGCCCTGAATCTACCAGCTACAACGTTAACTGCTTTCTTCACGTTATGTCAAAATGACGCGTTTGCGAAAAGATTTCTGTATTCGGATGTGTATACGTACTATACATGGAATGATAGTAGAAAGTCTTTCGAACTACGCAAACGAGCAGAACGATTGGACGGACAACCTGGCATATTCAAAAAACTTCAATAGGCAGTCTGTACACTGAGCATCCCAATCAAAGTGAGTGATTCTTGGCATGCCGTTGGTAAATTTGCCCTGTCCATCCTTTCCACCAATTGAGAATTGTCACCGTTGTTACACATCACATGCCACTTTCCGCAGTGCATGCCAAGCTCTGAATTTATTAGAGAACAACCGATAGTGGGATGTATGCATTAACGAAGCGTGGAACACATCACATCCAAATCTAATTCCTGCATTCTTTGCAATCTATTGACCGTCTGCTCTCCTTCATCTCCAACAGAGTTATGGGATAAAAATAAATGGCAAACGGCAGAAGATATTTTCCGTCGAATTCGCAAGGAAAATTCAAATATGAGCATAGATTTTGTAGCAGAAATCTACAACGAAGTGTTGATAATGATTGATGATTCGTGCTGAGAAATCGCGAACAAATCCCTCAATCAATTGGGAATGCTATCACCGAATCGATCTGCTGCTGCTTCGTTCGATGTAGAAATGCGTCCTGAACAAAATTATATTACAGGTGCTAACCACAGAGCAAAAAGGCATTTGCGATCAAATAATGCAAACTATCAATAACGTTGTTGGAAAAATCTTCTTCTTAGAAGCTCAAGGAGGAACTGGTAAAACATTCCTAATTAGACTGATTCTGTCTGCAATTCGATCCCAAAATTACATGGCCGTAGCTCTTGTGTAGTCTGGAATAGTTACGATATTACTACCAGGTGGAAGAACTGCTCATTCGGGATTGAAATTACCATTGAACATGCAATTCATTGAAACGCCCACGTGCAACATTTCCAAAACATCCGGCGTGGGAAAAACATTTTAGAAATGAAAACCTATTGTTTGTGATGAATGCACAATGGTGCACAAAAAATCGCTTGTGAAATTAAACATATTAGAAACGTGCGTTTTCTCTTTCCATTTAACCAGACTGAGCCACAACAACGCCTGGCCGGGTACAGCTAGTTTAAAATAAAACTGTGAATTTTTCTACAAATTTGCTCCTCCATCTATCTAAAAAAGGCACTTGCAATTTATATTTAATTCTTCTTCTCTGTTCACGTTTATAAACAAAAATTAATCCCAAAGTATATATTTTTTCTTTTTTTATATAATTAATTTCGTTTTTCTAATTTTTTTTTCGCATTGTGACTGTAAATACTACGTCTAAAATTATTTTTAAATTTCTTTTTTTTTTAAATATTTTCTTTTTATTTTTCCGTTTTTTCCACTTTTCGTTAAATTTTTAGATTTCTTTTAAAACACAACCAATTAAGCTAAACTTTAAGAGCGTTTCCTGCATATTTTTATAGTAACCAAAAAAAGTCGAAGAAACTTTTTTCTTATCACCTTCATCATCCTAACCAGCCTCTCTTAAGATTCAAACCAGATCAGGATAAGGATCACCCACCGTTACAACATAGATGCGTCCGGGATTGATCTATCAACCCGGACGTAACTGCAAAGCGTGTGGGTGGTTCGATACGTGAAAGCTTGTACTGCCCCACGTGGGACTCGACCACACCCGGCAAAAGTCTCTCGTGCTCCTCCGACTGAGCTAGCCGGGCATCGGAACACAAATTTTGAGAGAGGAAACAAAAGGATACGCTTTACACCGCGACAATTGATATCTGCTCCTGCCTTACTATTGCTTCAAGTCTTTGGCATGGTAAAACCCTATAGAGGGAACCGTCAATCGCACGAGCAATCCCACACTTCACAAATTTACGATTTAGCTTAGCATTGACTTTTTTGCGAAGTCGCTAAGCGTGAAATTTCTTCGGTAGACTTCTTGTCCGGCAATAAATCGCTTTACTCGGGTTCGACTATTATAAATCCGCTCATGCTGTTGGTGAGGTTTCGACAAATTATTTTTGACGCATTTGCGAATTAGTTCAATGTGGTCTTTTTTCGAGGACACAACCATCATTCAAACCATTTAGCTTCCGCATCAGTTCGTAGGTTTAGCTATTTGTGATGATGTGGGAACTAAACATAGGAAAATGTGGATCAATCCCCGTAGAAGCATGGATTGTACTCCGAAGAGCACAACCGATGCCTCCCAAGTTTCGATCCCAATCCCTATGGTCGGTGTCAACATAAGAGCGGATGACCGCCAGTAATGAACGGTTTACGCATTCTGATGCGTTAGCTTGTGGTGAATGGATGGCTGTGCGATTGTGTTTAACACCATAGATTTCAACCAATTTGCGAAATAGTTTTGATATATGTTCTCTATTTGAAGTAAGAAAGAATGATTAGATACGACTGAACTTACTATTACAGAAATTTAACATATACAAAATTTTTCCATGAAAAGGTGATCATAAAATTTTCAATATACATCAATATAAATTGCGGTTCATTATCTGAAAATATAATCTTGCGAACGCCGAATAAATTGAAGAAGTTTTCCTCCAAGAAATCGGTGATCTGCACGGCAGACGCCTACGTAGTGCCTTGAAAAAAAGAAATTTCGAAAATTTGTCCAAAACAACTAGGAGGGTTTTGTTACCATGCTTAAACGGAGGGTAGGGTCCTAAAAGATCAATATATAAATACTGGAATGGTCTATCAATTTCGATTTGTTTGCCCATTGGGGGCCTCAACACATTATTTGGAGCCTTAGACTTTTTACAAATGATGCAACTCGCGATATAATTCCGTACTTCGCTAGCCATAGCAGGCCAGAAGTATCTTTGCCGCAAGCAGTATAAGGTTTTCGTAATGCCGCCGTGCGCAGCTTGTGGAGGATCATGCGGCAGACGAACCAGTTCATTGGTAAGGCTAGATGCAACCCAAACTTCCACGATCTATGTTCCTGAAAGATATTGGCAGTGCTAAAAGTTGTCTTGAAGTACCCGTAGTCATCTCACATTTGCGTGTCTGGCAGTCTTTCCGCTTTGCTTTGCACTGTATCGATGAGGTCGAGATATTCCTTTGCTTTGAAAGATTCAGAATTCAAGTTTATGCAAGGTGCCGAAACTATTTCCGAAATCGCGTCCACATAAACACGTGAAAAAGCATATGGCACCACATATTCTGAACTTTTTCTGTGTTGGATACCGAAATCAAACGCTTGAAGCTTTAAGCTCCATCGAGCCAAATGAGCTAATAAGCCACTTTAAACTCGCCTGGTCGGTGATTATTTTAAACGACAAACTTTCGACGTGGGCTCTGAACTACTTAACGCTCAACACCGCGGCGAAACACTCCAATTCAGTCACGCTGTAGTTGCATTGTGCTGAGTTCAGCTTTTGAGAAATATACTGGATGGGTTTCTCATTGCCTTTGGTCGTCGCTTTGTAGCAAAACACCCCCGACAGCGGTCGTGCTCGTGTCGCACTGTATAATAAAGGGTTTAGTGTAATCAGGGGCCGTAGTTAATGAGGATTTCAAGGCTTCAAACGCTACCTGAGCTTCCGCTGTCCAAACAAACTTGGCACTTTTCTTTAGGCAGTCAGTAATTGGAGACGGCAAGAAAGCGTAGTTGGCAATAAACTGCATATACCATCCCGTCATACCCAAAAACTGACGAACCTGTTTTGGAGTGGTAGGAGCAGGAAAGTCAAAAATTGCAGATAGTTTATTTTAGTCTGTTTTTAAACATAGTCTTCCCAACGATGTATCCCAAATATCTGACTTCTCTCATGCAAAATTTTTTTTCTCCAAATTTATTTTGAGTCCAGCAGAAAACGAGCAACGTGCAATCGTTGCCAAAAGATTTGTATGAGAATTCAAATCCTCAGAAACTACCAAAGATCGACCAAATACACGAAATAGTTTTCTCTGAACTCGACTGGAAATGCTTTGTCCATCAGTTGCCACATTTTTGCAGAGTATTACAGAGCCCGAATGGCATCACTGTAACCTGGTATAACGGTCTACCAGGCACTGTGAAAGCAGTTTTTTCCCTACTCTGCTTTTCCAACAATATTTGCCAAAAGGCGTCTTTCAAATCAATACTTGATATAAAACACGTCTTCTCAAGTCTCTGAGAAGGCCTTCTATATGTCGAAGTGGGTAAGGGTCTTTTTTCGTTAGGGTGTTCTCTTTCGTGGAGTCGAGGCAAAAGCAAACCTTTCCGGGTTTGCGTACCAAGACTACAGGAGAGTTCCACGCGCTGACACTTTCTTCAATGACACCCAATTTTAACATACGGTCCAACTGAGGGCTTGTACCGCAGGTGAAACAGGGTAGTGGCATTGTGTCACAGGCTCCGCGTTGGCTACCTCAATAATATATTGTTCTAAATGCGTTTTTCCTAAACCGACTTGGTTGAAGGAAGGAAATAAAGTTAAGATGCTTTCAGGATGCGTGCATTGTTCCGTATTTACCGTGGTTGTGTTGGGATCGTCAATTGACAAATAATCTAAAGTTTCGATTTTTGAAAATATAGTCGGGGCTATATCGAATTCTTTCCAAAAATTTACAACTAAATATATATTTTGGGTAAGTCCTGGTACTACGTATAGAGAAAGAGTTTTTGTAATGTTATTGTAGGTAGGTAGGTAGGTAGGTTGAGTAGGGGTACTACCTACAACACCAGGCACCTTATAGGAGTTACCCTATTGGGAGACCTATTCCTCTTCAAAGCATTTAATTTTCCTACAATACTTCATTAGACTTCCCATGTCAGTCACCTGAAGCATCCCTAACCTCCCGAAGAAATGGTTGCCCAAAAAGTTGTTACGTGCTCGAAAGCGAGCTGAGCATACGCATTAAATGCGCTTGATGTTTTCGGCCACTCCTAGGTCTCCACAATATCGACAGAGGTCGGTTTGCACCACGCCCAGTCTTTTAGCGTGCTTCTTTAACAGAAAATCTCCCGTTAGTATCCCAATAATCGTTCGTAGAGGATTCCTATTCCAGTCTATTATGAGCCTCGACTTTTTCTGATTCATTTTCGGCCACAAACTTTTTGACACTTCGTGCCCACTAAGATTGCATCATCGTGTGTTAGCTTCCCTGAAAATGTTATCCTTGATACCTGCCTTAAACACAGAGAGGGAAGGCAGTACGTCAGTGATTTCGTTTTCTGAACCATCTACTCTTTCCTTTGCCAGCCTGTCTGCCGGTTCATTTCCCTCGATTCCGCAATGGGCTGCAACCAAGCATAATCTTACATTATTCTGAACACATAGTTTCTTCAACACCCTACGACAGCTATCGACTATTCCCGAGTTTACGGCTACCGAACTAAGCGCATTCATGGCTGCCTTGCTGTCTGAGTAGATCGAGATATCCATAGAGGATATCTTCTCCAGACTAGATGTTTCTGCAGCCTTTGGAATTGCCAATATTTCCGCCTGGAAGGCGTTGTAGGTAATTAGAATCGCAATTTGATCACGTACGGGTTGAGATTTACCATCTGCCGTTTTGACTGAGGTGGGACGACCAGTAATCAAAATTTCATGACGCCCGAGGAAATTTCAAGCGCCAGCGCCAAGACAGGATACATTTGCAACACTGTCCCAAGGGACAATAAGGGATTCGCCGTCGATTTCCACTTTGGCATATGGTCGAACGTCATGTTTTAGCTTCACAAAAGCGGATTCCACGGTTTTTCCCAATTACTTCTTCTGTTTACACTTTTCTCTGAATCTACCCATTTTGCTCGGTTTTAGCCGAGTACCGATTATCCCATGTCTACCTTTGTCATATTCCATTTGACGTTGAGGTAACATTTTATTCGATCCTTCCAGTATTATATTATCATATGAGATTTTATTTGACGTATCACGTTTCAGAATTTTAATGTCAGACAGGGAATTGGGTTGCAATGATTGATCAGGACTCAATGTAGGTTCTATTTTGATTGGTCCTGGGGCATTATTGGCAAACGGGGTTTCCCGTGCGTCTCTCGGTGCATCTTTCTGTTTTACAGTTGGGCAACGATAACAAAAAAGGACCATGGAGGTATTGTGCGCTCAAAAAAACCATGACGAAGATTATCACAGTTCCAACACTTGAACCGTGATCTACCATTAGCGCTGATAGATTCCAAATGATTTTTCATTCCGTTTACAAGCATATTTTCACTCGCAAAACCTCGAATACTACTATCGATTTCAGCAGGTTGATATGGTAAACTACTACCGAAAGGAGGGGAATTGATGTTGTATTGATTCGATACCGGTTCGCGAGAAAAGGTTGGCCCCCTCTGATATATGCTTGGTGATTAGGCAGATAATTATTTTGGTGAAAATCAATTTTATATTCTATCTTTGTATGGGAGATTAGAATCACTTTCTTCTCTGAAACGAGAGTCAGGTCTAAAGCTTGATCTATTAGGTAAGTTGTTTACACTGAAGTCCGTTCCTATTTTGGCGAAAATCAGTGTCGTGAAACATTTCGTTTGTTGGTCTATCCCGATCATTACCCGAATCAATCCTGTCCTTCGCTGAATCTTGTCCATATGAGAAGTTACGTTCATTAAAATCATCCAATTCATGGATCGGCAGAAAGATGGCGTTCCGCTTTGCGGCATACTTTCTCAAAGCGATTCAGACTCATTGCAGGCATTCCGAAAATTAAATGTGCGATCTTATCTTTGAGATTACTTCTCATAATATCGGCCAATTCTATTTCCCTTATAGGAATTCTTAACCGATGGTATAGTGACATAACTGAAGCATAAAAATCATCGAAAGTCTCGTTATTGGATTGCCGTCTTTGTAGCATACGACGGATAATCTCATGCTGAGTACCAAGGCTCTTAAATTGATGTCGAAGGGCCGACTTTAGGCCATGCGAATCTATGTGGGATTCTCTTTTCAGTAGTCGCCAATACCACTGCTCAGCCTTATCGGAGCAAGGTGTGAACTTGTGTGCAAATAGCGTATCACGAATTATGGTTTCTATGCGGAAAATAAATTCTTCTACTGACACATCATGAGCCTTTCCACTGAACTTGAAACCCCATTTGTTGATGCGGGTATCATGTCGGAAAATGGCGTGTCGAACTTCCTGACCATTACGATTCGTGCCTGGTATAAAATTTGAATTACTATTCGGACTGCGTCTTTGATTCTGATTCAAATCATGATTCGGGTTGACTGGATGGTGATTTAACGCTGTAATAGCGTTTACATTATCAGGCACGTTCTGATGGACAGCACCGTATGGAGGTGGTGGTAGTTGATTAATGTTTTGGTCTGTCATTGGTTGATTTCGTCTCTGAGGAACATACAAATTATATTTTTCATTCACATGATTCATATTTGAAGTCTGGTCAACTGTTCTTGTTTGAGCCACTCAATCTCGTGCTTGCGATTGTGCAATTAAGGTCATTCTTTTGACTTGATTAAGTAAATTACTTTGGATCATCGCAATTTGATTACTCATAGCCGTCTCCATCAAAATGACTATTTTTTCCGTTAATGCACCAGTATCTGACGAAGAGAGGAATGAGGCGCCATCGCTAGAAACCCATCGTGTAATAGTTTGGTTTGGAAACCTCTTCCTCTCCCACTGCGACTACGAGTTTTCATTGCAGCCGGAGCTACGAATTTTGGAACGGGATTTAAATCCAACGGAAGTTGCGAATAACTACGCGTTATTCGTGCTTAACCTTGAACTGGGGTAAAATTCGCCGTAGCACATCACTCATTTGGGTTCGATTCTGTCCCTGCAATCGGATCATTGGTTAGGTTGGTTTTTGAGATGGAACCTGTATTTCTTTCCGCCATCTTTAAACCACACCAAAAAAGTTTAAAAAGAATACGTATCAAATAATTTTAGGTGTAACCAGAAGATCGTATCTCTGGAGAACCAAAAGCAAATGCTCCAATGACACAACTACTCAAATTGGCCAAAAGAAAAGAAATCAGATAAACTATCAAAACTACGTCAAATTTAAAGCTTCGCGATCACTTATTGCTTTGACAGGTGTAAACGTGTCTTAGATCCAGTCCCAAATTCAGTGTATAGGTCAAATCTGGTAATTTTGAGGAATTTTTCTTCTCAAGATGTTTTAGATTTTCATGGAATTATAGGAAAAATTGACAAAATAATAGAAATCTTGATAATAATAAAAAAAATATAATAATAATATAAAAAAATGTTGACAATAAAAAAATTATGATAATAAAAAAAAAACTCCCCCACAAAATATAATATGAAAATAATAAAACAAAAATTCAAAATATAATTTGAAAAAAAATCAAAAAATTAATAAATTCCAAAAAAAACTATAACTAAAAATCAAGACTAAAGCTAAATCAAAAAACTCAAAATATAACTAAACCGAAATAGAAATTAATAAAAAAATTAAATCAAATGAAAAAAAGAAAAATGCTGAACTAAACTATACTAAATAAAGCTAAACTAAACTTAATAAGACTAAAATTAATAAGACCAAAATTAATTGAACCTATACTAATTGAATATTCTAAAAACCCACAAAACTAAACTAAACTTAACTAAGAAAGTAAAGTTAAAATAAACTCAACTAAAATTCAAAAAAACCAAACTTTATAAAGAAAACTGAAATAATCATATAAATTCCCCCGAAAATTTCAAAAGGAGAAACCAAAAAAAAAAATTCCCCAATCTAAATATCAAATAAATGTTAATGTTTCGAAGAAGGAAAATTTCCAAAAAAAAAATTCTAATTGTACTTTCACCTTAACTTGATCGAAAATATCAGACGCAATTTCACGAAATTAATTTCCGGAAAATTGAATTTCAAAAACAAATTCTTAACACTTTCATCCTTCCGAGGAAAAGAAACTTTCTAAATAATCAAACGTATATCTTTACGTAAGAGCGAGGGAGAGACCTAACTAGTGAACGACAGAAAGAAAACATACCCGACATACACTCACGGAGCGAAAATTCGATCTTGTTAGATGGTCCGTGAAGTGTACAGTGACGACGCATCGGACAGCTGCAATAGCAGCAAAGGCCGAAGCATGTG
Organism: Xylophagus ater; assembly: GCA_963422695.1. Taxonomy (NCBI): domain Eukaryota; kingdom Metazoa; phylum Arthropoda; class Insecta; order Diptera; family Xylophagidae; genus Xylophagus; species Xylophagus ater. The sequence goes on along the minus strand of OY730480.1, from coordinate 30,820,499 downwards.
GTCCGGTCCAAACGATCAGCACAATTCCGGAGCACTATGTTGGATGTGGTTGCATGACCCTCGCGTTCCCCACCGCATTATTCATAGGTTTAATTAAGCACGAAGATGAGCGAAGGGGGCACTAAAGCTCATGCATTCATATCCATAGCATTTCCCTGATTGCAACTGCATTGAAACGTGAAGCGACTACTTAATCGCAATCACGAAAAGTGAGGCAGATCCTTAAACCAAAAAAGAAGCAAACGAACATCAGAAATTTGAACTTACACGAAACTTTTCGTTCAGAAACTGTTGGTATAAATCCAGCTTCAGAAAATTTTTGACTAAAAAAACAAACAAACAGCCGAAAATTTTTTAAAAATGAAACAGTGTTATTCGAAAATTTCGAAAAAAGTTAAAGTCATATTTTTCATGAAAATTTATTTTCTGAAAATTACAATTGTTTACTTACGTAACAACAAAACAACATTTCGAAACAACAACTACTTTGAAAATGTGTCAAACAATTTTTTTGGATGCAATTTGCAATTTCAAGCAAAGTCGAAATTGCAAATCGCAAATTAAATTCAAAATCGGTTTGCAGGACCAACGAAGCGCCATATATGTAATTTAACCGAAGTTAAATTACAACGCGCATATATGTAACTGAGGGATTTACATATAATTACAGTGTGATCCAAAAGTAACACAGCAAAATGGTTTGACGAAACAAGCAAATCCCCTGATGATCAAAAGAGCGAGAAGAAGACATGAGATGGTGCAGCGCATACAAACGACTAAAGGCACCACGCCCTGCTGATTGTACTAGCTAGCTCGCCGTTGAGAGTGGGTCGTCGTTTGCCACCATCTATTATCGCGTATACACATAATTTAGATGCCTGCTGAAAGGGTTTTTAATGCCGTTCAGCCTTTAAAGTGATAGAACGAGTTATCAGGCAAAGAAATTCGGTTTCGCGAGAAAAAAACCGAATTAGTGGTGGGTTCGTTACGTCCTTCGGTCACCGAACCTAACCAACCGTTCGCGAAAGCCTTCGCGAGGCATGTCGGGGCGGATTGGCGAAAGATGGTGCTGCCAACCGGACTTATTTGGGGCACTCCCTTATTGGACCAAGAGCAGAATCTTGGTCCCCCTGACCATACCCGCCCCTGTAATTGGGTTCGGCCCCTTTACTGTTTTCTTACGCACTCATTCGCAGTATTTACCTACACCTCTATCTCTCTCTCTCTCTCTATTCTTCTTACGTCATATTACGAATTTATCATCCGTTTATTAATTTTGGTTTTCACGACCATTTGAAAAAAAAAATTTCCATAAAAGTCAATTCTATTCCATTTTTAATATTACATCTAATATAATTTTATTCCTAATTTGACCATACATTCGAATTTCTTTCAGTCCAAATTCTACACAATTCCAATCTTAATAAAAATTTTGAGTTTGCTTTTATTCCTTTCTTCTTTCAAATTTCTTTTATGATTCTACGTATGTAACATATTTTCACCCTTTTGCAGCCAAAAAAAAATTTTCCCAAAATCTTAACTTTAATTTTATTATTACAAATTTTAAATAAAATCAACCTAAATATTAAAAATCTTTGCATGCATACAAAATTGAGCGGCGAGCTGGTCAGAGCAATTCAGCAAGGCGTGCAACCTTCCGTTGCTCACATACGCTGTGCTATCTCATATCTTCTCCTCGCAAGGAAGAAGATATGTCGCAAAGGTCATCTGGGAGTTTGTTTCTTCATTTAAACCCCATTGCAGTGTGTTTAACACTGTTGAGTCTCCTCAACAAATATTTGATGTTCCTAGAAAAATAATAAATTTGAAGTTTACAAAAAAAAAACATCAGAAAAAACGTACTTGTTTGATTTATTCGAATGTCAACAAAACTGACAGCTTGATCATATTCCTTAACAATAATCGTTCCTTTAAAAGTTGTAAGATGTCATAAGTGTAACCAAATTGAAAAATTATTTTTGTTCATAAAGGGAAAATATAGAAAAGAGCAATTTGGAAAATTTAAGATAAAAAATTTAATAAGGCCAATGTAAAAGACTTAGTCTGAAAAGGATTTAATTAACTAAAAGATTAATTAAGTTTTTTTCATTATTATTTCAAGGCATAATTCATAGCAAAAATAAGAAGTCCGAAAGGTTTGAATCTTCGGAAAAGTGAATTCACACACAGCCTTGTAACACCTTATATAATATATGTTTTTAGAAAAAAATAACGTGTGGAACGCACAAGTGTATTACATATTCTTGTAGGCAATTCAAAATGCAACATTTTGATAGTAATATGTTTGTTTAGAAAGGTAGGGTTCGTGAAATATTTAAAGAAAACCAAGTTTGAATAAACACGATTGTATGAGAAAAACCGTACATCCTACTGTTTGTTTTAAGGAATCAAGCTTGAACCAATACAATCATACGAAAAAACCGTACATTCTATAGCTAGATACAAGGATCTTTTACAATCTATGATATAAAAGGAGATCCGATCTCCATACAGATCATCAGTTTTTCAAATATCATTCGACATCGACCCAATATAATTAGAAGGATGAATCAACAGTCAACCAGTGGTGTTTCTCCTAGTAACGGTCCTGATGTATAAAAAATTAACACTTTGGAATATTAAAAATCAAAGAAATTAGAGTAGGCATATTTAAATTTAAAATAAATTACAGGTCAAAGTAGGTCCTATTTTTCATATAAATAGGGGAGAAAATTGTATAAGGAGTCAGTTAGTTTCTAGAACTCGAGCCTTAAACATCAAAAAATAAATTATAAAAGAAGTAAATTTATAAGAATAAAAAATCGATTATAAAAAAAAACCAAAAAGCAAATTTTTTTAATAGTTTGTGTACATCAGTTGGAAAACTAAAAGAATTTTGTAGTTCTTTCTTCTTTCTTTCTTTCTTACTTTCTTACAAAATCTGAAATTGATCCAGCTGGGAAAAGGCCAACTACAGCTAAATGGTGAACTAGAATTGTCTGTGGTGAAACATAGAAATGTACACTTGGCAATTTGCAATGGATATTTCGCCTTGCAAATTTCCAATCGGGATTTGATAACGGATATTCGTAGCCTTATCTTTTTTATATTAAAAATAGTGACGGATATTTTAGCTTTATTGTTTTTAATCGGGGTTAATTCTGGATAATCGTTGCCGAATTAACAAATAAGTAAAGTAACTTGATAATTTTATTCAAGAATGTTTCACGCATAGAAAATTGCATTTTTAACGTACAATCACGGACATTTTAGCCTGATAGTCTTTTCACAAAATCACGGATATAATAGCCTGATTTTCACCCGGGAAAAAGCCTTCACGAACTAACAAATGGAGTAAGTAATATTTTACTTTAGTTTAATTTTTAAAATTAAAAACTTAGAAAGATTTCCTACACTAAATGTTCGAGTACATCGAATAAGGATCAGCATTTTGTGTGGAGATTTTATAAGTATAATTTGAAAACTTAGAAGGGTTTTCTATACAAAGTGTTCGAGTACATCGAATACAAATCAGCATTTGTATTTGAGAACTTTATCAGGAGAAATTGGGGACTTAGAAAAATTTCCTATGCAAGTGTTTGAGTTCAGCGAATAAAAATCAAGATTTGTATTTGGAAATTTTATAAGTACCAATTGATTTACAGGTTTCAAACCTATTGTATGTTTAGTGTATATAACGATCAGAATTGTAAGGTACTTGGATACAGTGAACAAAAGCCAGTGCTTGCAATTGTGATCTTAGGTAGATTCAGAGAATTCCAAACACAGATTGTTCGAATACAGTGAATAAAAGTCAACCGTTTATGTTCGGAGTTCTTATTAGTTTGGACTGGATTTCGGATATACATACCAAGTCAAGTTTGGACTAAGTTAGTATACTAACAAGGTTTCAGGTCTATAGGGTTTGGGTACACCGAACAAAAACCAACTCTGTATTAGTGAAATCTTGCGCGAAAGAAAATTAAAATTGTTTTCGGGTTCATATTAGAACCGCTTAGGAATTTCCAGTTTTCAATTGGAAACTAGGAGAAAAACAGGAGATCACCTTCTACACAAAAGTGCACTAGGAATTCATCGCACCATCAACACAGAAGAGAGGAATAACAACCTCGTTCGACTGCCACAATTTACTTTTTTTTTTGTTGTTGTTTCTTTTTTACTATTGTATTTTTTTTTTACTCTTTTTATTATTAAGGTTGAATTAAAATTGTATTTAAAAAGTTAAGTAAATTAAGAAAGAAAAACAGTTGTCTAGTTTTAAGTACTGAATAAAGAATATTTTTTATTATACCGTATAACCAATATCTTATTATTGACCCAGCAACCAATCCTTTATAATATTTTTTTTGTGTTAAGCATAGGGATTAACAAACACACTACAATATATGTAAACCCCTCTGTTACATATATGGCGCCCAACGTTCGCTTTTCGGCCAATGTTTTGTTGTGCGCGTTGTGATCTAACTTCGGTTAAATTACATACATGGCGCCCGACGACTCGTTGGTTCTGCCAGCGGATTTTGAATTTTGTTTGCGATTTGCAACTTCGACTTTGGCTGAAATTACAAATGACGTCGAAACAAAATTGGTTGACACATTTTCAAACGAGTTGATGTTTGGAAATGGTGTTTCCTTGTTATGTAAGTAAACAATTGTAATTTTCAGAAAATAAATTTTTATGAACCATTTGACTTGTAACTTTTTCGAAATTTTCGAATCACCCTATTTAATTTTAAAAAAATTTTCAGCTGCTTGTTTGTTTTTTTAGTCCAAAATTTTTTGAAGCTGGATTTATAGCAACTGTTCCTGAACGAAAAGTTTGGTGTAAGTTCAAATTTCGGATGTTTGTTTGTTTTTTTTTGGTTTCAGTATCGGCCTGACTTTTCGCCATCGCGATTAACTAGTCCGGTTTTCGTCACATTTATTTTACAGTTGCGTAGTAGCAGTAACTTCGGTTTTTTAGTATAGGATATGCCGCTTGCCACAAAAGCGTTTGAATGTGGATTACGTGCTGCATGAATATGTGAAGTCATTGAAACGCTTCACGTTTCAATGCAGTTAGAATCCGGTAAATGCTATGAGTGTGAATGCACAGGCTTTAGTGCGCCTTTCGCACATCATCGTGTTTAATTAAGCCAATGGCTAATGCAGCGAGGACACGCAGGTCATATAACCACATCAAATATAGTGGTCCGGAATGGTGCTGATCATTTGGATCGGATCACATGCTTCGGCCTATGTTCCAACTGCAAGTGTCCGATCACTCGACTCGGTACAATTCGCGGCAACACAACAACTTCCAATTTTCGTTCCGTGAGTGTTTGTCGGGTATGTTTTCTTTGTGTCGTCCGCTTGTTTCGTCTCTCTCTCTAGGTCTTACGTAATACAAATACGTTTGATTATTTAATTTTCGAAATATATTTCGGGAATATATTACGAAATCATTTTAGAAAGTTGAACTTCCTTTTTTAGATGATTTGATTTGAAAGAAGTTAAATTTGCTTATTTGAGAAATGGAATTAAGTTTACTTTTGTGAGTTTTCGGGGAAATACAAGCTTCTTCAAAATTTTTGGGATTTTTCGTTATCTTTTTATAAAATTTTGGGAAATATAATTTTTTTTGGAAACATTTTTTTGGAAAGAAATTTTTTTTATGGGAAATTTTGTAGGGAAATTTTTTCTTTCTTTCGATTTAGTTCGGTTATTTTGGTTTTGTTTATGAATTTTGAGTTGAGTTTAAATTAGGTTTTATGTTTTTTGAGTTTTTAGAATATTCAATTAGTTCAGTTTGGTTTAGCTTTTTTTATTGTAATTTTAGTTTCATTTAGTTTAGTTTAGTTAAGTTTAGTTTAGTTTATTTAATTTAGTTTATTTCAGTATTTTTGTTTTCAATTTGATTTAGTTTTTTTGATTATTTTTTTTTGGTTTAATTTAATTATTTGGGTTTTTGATTCATGTTTATTTCTTTAGTTTTTAGGTTACTTCATTTTTTTAGAATTTGTTATATTTTTTTTGGAAATTATGTTTTGAATATATTTTTTTTTAATTTTATTATTTTCATATACAAAGATTTTTCCAAAGTAAACAGGACTTTAAAAAAAAAACAGAACAAATGGTTTTTTCGGCAAAATCAATTGATTTTATTCAAAATAGTCTCCTTCTGCTTCAATGCAGCTTTTTGCACGGTCCAAAAGCATGTCGAACGAGTGTTTTAGCTCGTTGGCCTGTATGGCCGCCAGTATGCCGGTGCAAGCCTTTTGAATGGCCTCTACGTCTGCATAACGCTTTCCTTTCGTCGGCAAATGCATTTTTCCGAAAAGGTAGAAGTCGCACGGTGCCATATCCGGTGAATACGGGGAGTGGTTGATGGTTAAAATGTTATTTTTGGTGATATAATCGGTCACAAGCGTCGATCGATGAGACGGCGCATTATCGTGCAACAAACGCCAACTTCCATCTTCGCGATATTCGGGCCGAACACGTCGAATACGGCGCACCAAACGCTTCAAAACTCCTAGGTAGAATACCGCATTAACGTTTTGACCGGGTGGAACAAATTCTTTGTGGACAATACCCTTGGAATCATAAAAACAAATCAGCATTGTCTTCACTTTTGACTTCTCCAGGCGCGATTTTTTGGGTTTCGGCTCGTCCGGCGCCTTCCATTCAGCACTCTGGCGTTTCGTTTCGGGATCATATTGAAAACACCACGTTTCGTCACCAGTCACAATGTTAGAAAGGAAGTTTTTGTCCTTTTCGACCTCTTTAATGATGTCCTTCGAATGTTGAATTCTGAGCAATTTTTGGTCGTCAGTCAATTTGTGCGGAACAAACCGTGCACACACCTTTTGTAAACCCAAATATTGGGTCAAAGTGCGATAAATCGATGTTTTGGAGATGTTCAATTCCATTTCCATGAATTTCAATGATGATTTCGGCTGATTTTTGATAAATTCACGAACAGTTTCGATGGAATTTTCGGTGATCACGGATTTTGGTTGGCCCACATGTTGACCGTCATTTATGTCCTCACGACCACTTTGAAAACGTAGAAACCACTCGTGCACTCTGCTCCGGGATAGGCAATCATCGCCATAAACTTGTTTCATCAATTGAAACGTTTCGGTAAAAGTTTTACCAATTTTAAAACAAAATTTAATGTTGGCTCTTTGTTCGAAGCTCATTTTCGCACCGATGACACAAACATACTGACACTTAAAACGCAATAACTTCACTTTCAATAGATGAAATGTCATGAACTTCTCACAGGAAGTCGATAAAGGATAGCAGATTCTATCGCACCAGTCGACATATAGACGGCGCCACTAGGGCGCTAGATTCAAAAAGTCCTGTTTACTTTGGAACATTCCTTGTACATAATTTTGGAGGGGAAGTCTTTTTTTATTTTTAACTAGCTGTACCGGACCACGCGTTGCTGTGGCTCAGTCTGGCTAAATGGAGAAAAAGCGCACGTTTCTGGTATATTTAATTTCACAATGCTTGTGGTTATACAACATTTTTTGTGTTCCATTTTCTGTGCAGATATGGAGATTTTCTGGTTTGCTGACTCTAGAACACGCAACATATAATTGTCCATGTGAGAAGCAATCCGTGTCTAGATCTAAAGCGCACAATTCTAAAGATTGGCCCTGAGCCTTGTTGATGGCGATTGCAAACACCAATGGTATCGGGAATGGCAATCTCCTAAATTGAAATGGCATATCCGTTGGAATCACAGGAATGCGAGGAGTGAGCACATCTTCACCTTTAAAAGTTCCTGTCAAGATTGTTGCTTCTACGATGTCGCTCATTAATTTTTTTATTGCAAGCGTACAGTACGTGCGGTGGCATCCCCGTAGATCGAGCGAATTCAAAAATTCTGTTGGATAATTAACCGGTTCATCTGCTTCCACAACAGTGTCGGCGGACTTGTATGTGACCACCTCGCTTTGAATGTTAGACTGAATAATATTGTTAAGTTGATAGACGTCTTTGTTCTTGGCCGCAAGAATAGTTCGTTCACTTAGTCAATCGTGATTCTTGTAATTGGTTTGAATATTGGGAAATACATTTTCAACCAATTCTTTGACCTCACTAAATTGCAGAACTTATGAGGCAATGAAATTCGTCCTGATGTTAGACCAACCAGCACCTTTCCGTTCCTAATTTCAAGCAATTAGCGTGAGAATATCTCTGCTGACTGATCGTTTTGCAGCTGGACTCGCGTATTTGTAGTCAATTCTAACGTCTTTATCCGTCGCCGCAAAGTAGAGTATTTCCGGCAAGCATTTATTTCGTCCGCTGGTGTCGATCGAGGAATTACAGGTAATGTTTGCCTGAAATGTCCAGCAAGCAATATTAATGCGTTCCCAAATGGTCTGATATTTGCACCTAAGTCTTGTAATGATGGAACAGGGGCCTCGAGCGATTTTTTGTGCGCCATTGTGCATTCATCCCAAACAATAAGTTTGCATTTCTGCAATGCCATTCCCATGCCGCATGCTTTGGAAATGTTGCATGTGGGATTTTCAATGTATTGAATATTTAATGGCAATTTCAAAGCGGAATGAGCCGTTGTTCCACCTGGTAGCAATTTCGAAGCTATTCCGGATGACGCAAGAGCTAAGGCTATGGCATTTTGGGATCGAATTGTGGCCAGAATCAATCTAATTAAGACGGTTTTACCAGTTCCTCTTGGCGCATCTAAAAAGAAAATTTCTCCAACTACGTTATTGGCAGTTTGCATTATTTGATCGCAAATGCCCTTTTTCTCAAACTTTAACTTAGGAATATTTGATTGCACATAGGACAAAAGATCACCCGTTTGTAATTTTGTTCACGACCCAATTCTACATCAAACAAAGCAGCAGCAGATAGATGCGGTGATGGCATTCCCAATTGATTGAAAACTTTCTTCGCGATTTCTAAGCACAAATCTTCAATCATTATGAACACTTCGTTGTAGATTTCTGGTGTGAAATACATGTTCATATTTGAATTTTCCTTGCATATTCAACAGAATATATCTTCAGCCATGTGGTTTTTAAATTCCTCCTATAACTCTGTTACAGAGTAAGGAGAGCCGGCTGTCAATATAATTGCAACAAATGCACAAATTTGATGTGGATGTGACGTGTTGCCCTCGTCATTAATGCATACATCCCAGTGTCGGTCGTTCTGGAATAAATTCAGAGCTTGATATGCGCTCCGGAAAGTGGCATGTGTAACACCGTTCACAATTCTCAATTGGTGGAAAAACATTGGACCGGCCACATTTATCAACAGCGTGCGAAGAAAGAAGCATTCATCTTGATTGGGATGCACGGTGTAGAGTTTGCCTATCGTAGTTTTATCGAATATGCTAGGAGTTGCTAATTTACTGCCATCTTCGGCTGACTTTCTTCTGTTCTTCTTCTGTTTCCTGTAACTGTGTTGGATACTGTCATGCATGGTGAATTTGGATTCAGCGTACCGCAAGGTCCATGTATCATATTTTTCGTCACCACTTCATGCAAATCCTTTCGACATCGGTATTTCAGCGCATGTTACATCGTCGATTTCGTTTGAAGTGATTTTGTTATAGATCCAGATTAGTATATGTACGTTTGGGAATCCCCTCTTTTGCCATTCCACTGAATACATTCAGTAGCGCATGAATTCCATCAGCGATTTCAGCTTCCGTTTGAAAACACGTGCTGTAATGTCATGCCTATCCACCGGCGATTGACCAGAAAGTAAGAGCATTTGTATTGTAAATCATCCCAAGTTGGAAATTTCATCTAAGGTTTTGTTAAATTCAGCATTTTCATTTTTAAATGCCTTTTTTGCCTTTAGGGTTTCCCAAAAATGAGAGTCTACTTATTAAATGTCTGTGGTATATTTCACCGGTCAGTCCAGATCAAAAAGTCAACCGAGTAACATCAAATCGCTGTCAAGCAGGGAACAATACAAACCTTTATATAAATTAATACATATATATTATAACTTGCATTATATTCATTATAATAAAGAATTGTATTTAAGCATAAACACAATAAACTGGCGACGAGGATCAAGAAAAGGACCACGGAAAAGTGTTAAAAGCATAAAAAAAACAAGCAGGAGAAATTTGGTTTGAGGTAATTACATATATACTTTTTACGTACAGTTACATTACATTAACATACATTACATTTACGGAATCAAGTTATATTAAATAAAAAATACATAAAGAGAAACATAAGAATTAAAATTTCTTTTTTACGTGTAATAAAACTAGTGATAGCATTTTACAGCCTAGTTCACCGTTACAACTGGATTGCAAAAAAAAAAAAGTTTCAACCACTTTTTTTTCATTTTATATAATATTTTTTTTTTGGAAATCACGTATATATATTTTTATATATGTATTAGTAAAAAAAAAAAAAAAAAAATCATTTCTAAAATCTGTACTTTCATGCATACAGATAGCAGTATAGTAGTAATTAAAATGACTGATGCAACTACAATCATACAGCAACTTACAGAAGCGTTGACAAATTTACCGACAAGGTTTCAGAACTCTTCATCACAAGGTATACATTTACAACCATTTGATGAAGCTAATGAAAATTTTGATACGTACATTCAAAGAATAGAAAATTACATGGAATTGATAGGACTATCGGACAACACTACAGAAGGAGATAAGAAATGCGTTCAAATTCTAATCAATTGCCTCGGACCTAAATTATATTATACTCTAACATGTCTTACAGCACCCGATGCTCCAAAGTCAAAAGCATACAAGGATCTAATTAAATCGTTACGAGATCATCTTTGTCCACAACCAAGTGAAATCGCAGAACAGCGCAAATTTTCTATGAGAATTCAACATGAAGGTGAATCAATTGCGAATTTCCAGGCTGAATTGAAGAAAATGTGCACAAATTGTAATTTTGTTTGTGGAAATTGTAACAAACCGACAAACAACACACATTTACGTTCACAATTTGTAAGGGGAATCCGAGATAATGACGTTCGCGAAAGGCTACTCCAGGAAGACTCCACGAAATCTTTCGATGATGCAGTCAAATTAGCGCTGGCAATTGAATCACCTAAGGTTGAAAGTAGAGGAATGTGTACCGATTACAAAAGTACCAGCTCAGTTCATAATATTACTAAATATGATACTCAAAAGAAAAATAATCTAAGAAAAACATTTCAGAAAGGTAACAACTCAAAGGTATCAAACGTTCGCAGAATCGATGGAAAATGTTTTAAATGTGGCAGCACTAAACATAAAGCAAACAAATGCATAAAAGAAAATTTAAAATGCAATAGATGCAATAAAAAGGGACATGTTGAAGACGTTTGCCTGAATACAAATATAGCAAAGAATCACGTCATAGACATTCGGTCACAAGAAAGCGATTCTTCCCCGATGAAGAGGAAGAACCTAAATACATGAATACAATTAACATTATTTCCTCAAATCATATAATTAAATCTGACAAGTTTTTAGTTAACGTTGCAATCAATGGTGTTGTGTGCCAAATCGAATCGGACACGGGGGCAGCAGTATCAACTATTTCTAAAATTACCCAGCAAAAACTTTGGCCAAAATTAAAATTGGAACCAACATCGTTAGTATTAAAAACTTACACGGGAGAAATAATGTACCCAATTGGCAAAGCCAATGTTGAAATTACGTACAATAATAATAAAATTATTTCAGATTTATACGTGTTAAAAAGGCAATGTCGACTCGATATTAGGAAGAGACTGGATACGTCGCTTGAAAATTAATATTAATGAACTAAACCAAATCGATAACGACATAACCGAAATTGACTGCAAGCGGCAAATTGATAAAACTTTGGGCGAATTTCAACAGATTTTCAGGAAAGACATTGGAAAAATCCCAAATTTTCACTACTCTCTACAAATGAAAAATGAGACCGCTCCGCTCTTCATAAAGCATCGACCGGTTCCGTACGCATTAAAAGATAAAATTGAAGCAGAATTAAACAGATTAGAGAAGTGTGGTATCATAGAGAAAACGGTATATGCCCAATGGGGTACTCCTGTAGTACCCGTTGTAAAGAAGAATGGCGACATAAGATTATGTGCCGACTACAAGGTAACTATCAACAAATTTATTGAAGATGATAATTACCCCATACCTACAGTTGACGACATATTTGCAAAAATGAGCGGTGGGAAATAATTTATAACCTTGGATTTACATCAAGCATACTTACACATGCCAGTTGACAAAGAGAGCTCCATATTACAAGCAATTAGTACCCACAAAGGTGCATTTAAGGTGAAGCGGCTAATGTTTGGTGTCAAACCAGCACCAAAAAGATGGCAACGATTTATGGACTCCATATTACAAGACTTAAATGGTGTGTTCTGTTTCTTTGACGATATCAAAATTCAGGGAAAAACTTACAACGAACTCTTATTGAGATTTCGTCAGGTTTTAGAACGTCTACGACTACATAATCTACATTTAAACAAAAGCAAATGCCAATTTTTATTAAATCATATTACTTATTTAGGGCACTACATCGACCAACACGGCATTCGACCGATGAATGATAAGATCGAGGCCATCAAGAAAAGTAGTCGTCCTAGGAATGTTTCGGAAACACGAACATTTCTCGGTTTAGTAAATTACTACCAGAAATTTTTACCGAAGTTATCTAGCCGTTTACAACCTTTATACAATTTATTGAGAAAAGAGGTGAAGTTTAAGTGGAACCAACAATGTGAGAAAATTTTTAAAAAATTAAAAATTGAAATTACCAGAACAAACATTTTAATACCCTTCAACCCAAAATTGCCTTTGCTTTTGGCGACCGATGCATCACCAACAGGATTGGGTGCGGTCATATCACATATCGATGAAAACAACAATGAAAGGCCGATAGCGTTCGCATCACGTTCATTGACGAAAGCTGAAAGTAATTATTCACAAATTGATAAAGAAGCAACTGCAATCATTTGGGGATTAAAGAAGTTTTTCCAATATTGTTGTGGTCGGAAGATAATACTGATAATCGACCACAAACCACCAACTAAGATACTGCACCCAAGCAAAGATTTACCTGCCACATCAGCGATCCGCCTGTTACATTATGCAAACTATTTATCAGGATTTGATTATGAAATAAAATACAGAAGTACGAAGGATCATGGAAACGCAGATTTTCTTTCCAGATTTCCATTAGAAAAACCAGTGAATGAGGATCTAATGGACAGTTCTACAACATTTCAAATTTCGCAAATTGAAACATTACCAGTGACGAAGAAAGAAATCATTAAAATTATGCCAAAAGACCCTGAATGCAGAAAGTACTACAATGCGTTAAAAACAGGATCAGTACCACCATTCAACGAACCGCATTCCAAATTTTCACTTGAGAATGGTTGTGTTTTTAATGGCATACGTGTAATGATTCCGAAACCCCTCAGAGGAAGGATCCTTGAAGAACTACACATCGGTCACACTGGAATCGTACGAATGAAAGCACTAGCAAGAAGCTATGTGTAGTGGAGAGGAATCGATAGAGATATTGAAACAATATCACGCAAATGTCATAGTTGTTGTAAATTCAAAAGCAACCCCCCAAAAGCTGAACCACATCCATGGGAGTACCCCTAGTTATCCATGGCAAAGATTACACATTGATTACGCAGGAGCATTTATGAACTCTTATTTTCTAATAATTGTAGATGCGTACACCAAATGGGTAGAAGCGATTCCTACACGAACAATAAGTTCCTCAAAAACTATTGAAGTGCTTAGAGAAATATTTGCGAGATTTGGGCTACCACTTACAATCGTATCTGATAATGGACCAGCATTCAGATCCAATGAATTCGAAGAATTCCTAAAGTCGAATGATATTCATCATAAGTATTGTGCCCCATACCATCCTGCCACAAATGGTCATGCAGAACGTTTCGTCCAAACCGTAAAACAAGAATTAAGATCAATGGTAAACGATGAAGGGGATTTGTCGCTTAAACTGTGTCGATTTCTGACGCAATATAGAAAGGTTCCGAATTCTACTACCGGAGTAAGTCCAGCTGAACTAATATTTAAACGGCAA